>CABFWB010001062.1:103306-138581 GCA_902151455.1 Timema bartmani | reverse complement strand
GAGGGCATCAAACTAGCCCTATAGTCTCGGATATAAGTTGGAGGGCATCAAACCAGCCCTATAGTCTCGGATATAAGTTGGAGGGCATCAAACTAGCCCTATAGTCTCGGATCTAAGTTGTAGGGCCTCAAACTATCCCTATAGTCTCGGATATAAGTTAGAGGGCATCAAACTAGCCCTATAGTCTCGGATATAAGTTGGAGGGCATCAAACCAGCCCTATAGTCTCGGATATAAGTTGGAGGGCATCAAACTATCCCTATAGTCTCGGATCTAAGTTGTAGGGCCTCAAACTATCCCTATAGTCTCGGATCTAAGTTAGAGGGCATCAAACTAGCCCTATAGTCTCGGATATAAGTTGGAGGGCATCAAAACCCTTTCTTCACATGTATGCAATGCTGCTACAAGTCTCCTTTCCTCTTTTCTTTCTAGAAAAATTCGTCGAGACGACCACGACGTCGTCCTCGCTCGCGAGTAGCTCCCCTGAGCCAACGACGCCTCGCCCCGTCAAAGGCGACGAACTGGACGACGAAGGTCGCGAATCTCCGCCGGAGATCACCTCGTCTACTTCGTCCGACCCGGGGGTGGCGGGTCACTCCCGGCGCCACGGGGGCAAGAAGTCCCCCGCCCCCGGTTCGCCACCTCCTCCTAAAAACCCTCAGCTCCAGGAGAGGAGCAACAGCGACGAGTTGAGGCACGTGGTGTGTCATCTGGAGACCAAGGAGCTCTGGGACAAGTTCAACGACCTCGGGACTGAGATGATCATCACCAAGTCTGGGAGGTAAAAATCAATTCGATACTAAGGCCTGTTCTACACTCGCGGTTAAAACGCTAGCAACCGCTCCTTTGAATGAAACCCTTTTTATCAAGTTGGAAAATAAGTTTTCGTCTAGACTAGCGTTTTAACCGCTATCTCTGGAGGAGTTAAAATTGCCAGTGAAGGTTTCAACGCCTCTGGAGGCGTTAAAACCGCCTAGCGGTGGAAATGCGAATCAAACTACACCAGGCGTTAACAGGCAGTTGTGCCTCAATGTCACAACAAGTTTTTCAGCAGGAATAATATATAATTTTCCGCAAGATGGTATCACATTTTGCAATATTTTCATTCACTGAAACAAGTAGTTCATCAAATGATACTACAGACATTCTATAGTACAAAAATAACTTCTCTGGGTACATTCTGTGATTCATAAACATAATATGAAACTGTCCTGTTGAGAGACGATTNTTTTTTTTTTGCTAATTTCCTCCAACAAAATAAGTCCCGCAATACAGCCGAGCGGCCTGTACATTGTCCATTTTAAAACCATTCTGCACAAGTGGAAGCAACAACCGCGGCATTTAAACCACTAGTGTAGAATCAGTAGCGCTATGGTAGATGTTTAACAGTTGCGTTTTGACAGTCAGGTGTAGATTCAAGATTTTGGGGGCGTAAGCTAGTGGGAAAACCGCCGCGTTCTAACCGCTGGTGTAGAATCGGCCTTAGGGTGGGCGGAGGAGGGGTTTGAGGGGGAGGTATGGGAACGAGGGATGCAGAGCTCATCAAATGGTAGATCGACTGGGGTATGAGTTACAAGATCACACACACACACCAACCAGAGGTCTCATTCAATTGTGTTTTTCGGAATTTTTTAGCTGACAATAGTTAAATTGTTTTTTTTTTAAATTTATAAATAATTATTTTTCAATGTTGTTTTAGTTTAAAATAAATGCTAAATGATTTAACTTGTCTCGATTCCACTGTTTTCTAACGCAGTCTATAGACTACTGCACAACTATTTGATGTTTGGCTAAAGATGATTTACCTGCCGAAGTTACTTACAAGTTAGGCTGGGCTTATAGTATTCACGAATAACGCGTAGCATTTTTTTCCCAAGAGCCACGTCTTACTAACCGTTCGGGTCATACGCTTATTTACTAATTACTCTAATGTGTTAGGGATGAAAAGGTTGAATTCAGAGGAAGTGTACCTGCATTTGCGTTGAGAAAGTGTAAAACCAATTTGAAAAAAAACACTCTCAG
The DNA here is from genome assembly GCA_902151455.1 of Timema bartmani. NCBI lineage: Eukaryota > Metazoa > Arthropoda > Insecta > Phasmatodea > Timematidae > Timema > Timema bartmani. The sequence goes on along the minus strand of CABFWB010001062.1, from coordinate 136,560 downwards.
TACACCCGACCATGATTCGAACCTTGATCTCCCCATTATTGACATTCTAGTCCACTGTGAAAGTAGCGCCTCAGACCATGTGGCCACCGAAGCAGGTTCTGAATGTGTTATTTTCCAAACGGTTTCATACTACTCCTCCATGTAAATTCGGTTACATGCCTTCTAAATTTGGACTATCTCATCCTTACCTTATAAGTATAGTTAAATGCTTATAAATTTGGACGGACATTAATAAGTGGGTCAAAAACAAAACTTAATTTTATGTCTTTAAAAACAATCCAAGGGTTCGTTTGGCTGTATATGGAGTACACTAGCACACATATGACACATGTGGCGTGTCGTCTAGTGCTGGCAGTGTTAGAAGAGCTTATTAAAACTCGTAACATTTTCTCAATTACTCACTGCGCATTTGTGTTTCTCTGGACAGATGTGCAGCGTTCCATCGCATTTAGCGATCTCTCAGGTGTACGCGGAGCTCCGTGGTAGTTAAGCATATTTTGGTTAATGAGTTTATCTAAGAAGAGAAGTGTGTTAAAATTAATTATGTACTTTTTAATATTGTCCTTTATACTCCGGATCACTTATCGTTCATTGAATATAATGTCCGAATACCAAAGCTGTCAATTATTCGTCATCAGAGGAAGAAAAGTGAGGCTGGGTACCTTGTTGTTTCTTAAGTTCCTGAAACCCGCCTCGGTGGCGTAGTTGGCTAACGCGCTAGTCTTGTGTTGAGCCCAACCGCCAAGGACGGGGAGATCGAGGTTCGAATCTCGGTCGGGTGAACTGGGGATGGTTTTTCCTAAATGGTTTTCCACTCTCCCTCCACGCAAATGCGGGTTCACTTCCTCTAAAATTCAACCTTCCCAATTCCTAATCCATTAGCGTAATTAGTACTTAGGCGTATAACCCGAACGGGTAGTAAGACGCGGTGCTAAATATTATTATTAAGTTCCATTTCAAACAAGTTCGCTATACAACAAATGCTCACAATAGACACACCAACACGTCTCAGTACGCTGCATAGGTCGCACTTGACTGTTCCAAAAAGCAGTCGGGATGTTGGGTCGTGCGTATCACGTTGACGCTATGTCAAGGTAAACATAGCTTAGCCCCATTTGGCAATAGACAATAGACTTTTGCTCTATGTATATCACATGAGAAAGTTTGTTCTTTGATTCATGGCCAAAGAGTGGTCTACTGAGTTATGGGAATAATTATTATAATATTAATACTGTGCGTCTTGGCTACATCAATCGTAGCACAGTAATGTAAAGATCAGCCAGTACTAATGTACCTTTGCCCAAGGGTTGGCCGGATGTACTAATTGTACATCCTTTCCGTGGAGACTCTTTCCATGTCCCGATGATATGATGGTGATAGTGAGTATGAGGGTGTGGAGCCACTGCAAACACTTAAACCTAATTTAAGATGGGCATGTAGGGGAAGCCATAAAAAATGTCAGGCTTTTTGCAGTTCCTATATCAAAGTGTTTTTTTTTTTGCCAAAATAAATAAAATATTGCTCCAGTAGCAACGTTTAGTTTAATTTTCTTTATATGTTGATATCAACAGTTGTTGAATATCTGTCATGAGAATAGCGGCATTAGATGAGAAACTTTTTAAATGAACGGAAAAGGTTTTCATTAAATTCCAGGACACCATTGACAGATATTCAATAACCGTTGAAATCACCGTGTGAAGAAAATTAAACTTAACATTGCTACTGAGGAATATTTTATTCATTTTGGACAAATAAATGTTTTTTCTATAAAAACTGCAAAATCATTGGCCTTTTCTCGCGTCCCCTTCCACCTTTCCTTAAGCCTAATTAACCAAACCCTGGTGACCGTTGGGGTAATTCCCCTTTTGGTAAAATACCAAAGGTACCAGTCAGGAATCGAACCCAGGACCTCTAGACTCGTATACAGGTGAACTGACCACTACACCACGGGGCCGGTTTGGGAACAATTCACAGGTACAATTTAAATAATTTCTGCTTACTTTGGCAACATACCCCTCTACTACACCGCACATAAAATTCCCCTCGGGTGTACACAGCTTATTATTTAATAAAATAATTTAAGGGGACCTTGTTGTCTAGGGGTAAGGTGGCAAACTTCTGTGCTGGGGTTCCGGGGTTCAATCCTCGGTCCCGGCACAGATTTATCTGACTGCCAAACCCTTCCTTCACCCCTTCCTTCACCTCTGACAAGATGTGTATTTAATCACAACTTGTGAATGTGAGGAATGCCAGGCCTCCACCGTGGTTCGGATCCCACTTTAAACTGTAGGTCCTCCATTTAATTTCACAATCATTCCAACATTACACATTTGCGTAAGTGCATATAGCCCGAACGGGTAGTAAGACGCGGGGTTAATAATAATAATAATAATAATCATAATCATAATAAAATAAAATGTATAAGGCTCGTTTTTTCTCCGTCATATTTCATGTATAGTCTTATCACCATTTCTTCCCATTCAGTTGGATCTGCCGTAACGCTCTCCTATCCATCTATATAAGGTCTTACGTCAGGCCCTTCTCGGGGTTTTATTGTTACTTTTGATAAATTTGATGGCCCTGGGCGTGGGGTCCATCTTCCTGGCAAGGAAACTTCACCAGATGGGACACAGGTGTTTTTTCTTTTTTTTTTCTTTTCAGAAAATGATTGCTGATTTTTATGACAGACCAAAAGAGGAAATATAAAGTAAGGCGGAGAAACGAGAAGAAGATAGCTTTCAAGAAGTTAAAGGCTGGCTCTTGGGAGATACTAAACGACCAAGGACCTTTAAAAAGGACATATTGTAGGCCTATGAGTTTGAGAAAAAAATATTTTGGATCTCAGCTACAAGATACGAAGTCTATGTGTTGTATTTTTATTTTATCGCTGCGTCTTACTACCTGTTCATATACGCGAATATGATAAGTACTCTAACGGGAAAGGGATGAGAAAGGCAGCCTTTAAGATGTAATATACCCGCGTTTGCGTGGAAGGAGATTGGGAAACCATTTAATAATAGCCCCCCCTAAGTAGACCCCACCAGGATTCGAATTCTGACCCCCCTTCCTCCCGTATTCAGCAGGCCAGACTAATAAGAATGTGGAGTGACGTCTTAGACCATTTCTGCCCCCGAAGTGGGTATGTGTTGCTTTTTTATTTATTATTTAATTCCAAACCAAAACGTAATAGAATGAATTTTCAGGATTAAAAAAAAGAATTGTTGGAGGATTCAATTTGGACAAGAAAACGAATCTGTCAAAAGATAGAACACCTACTAATGATAGTAGCATGTATTTTGACATATTTTCCAATTATTTAAAAACATTTATTGAAATTGAAATATCCCAAATTTTAATATCCAAGCATGAGCTTGATTTTGACTAACGACGTTAGCATCGGTAATTTTTTTACTTTTTCTTAGCACCGCGTCTAACTACCCGTTCAGTTCGGGTTATACGCTTATGTACTAACTACGCTAATGGATTTTGGGATTAGGAAGGCTATATTTGGAGGAAGTGTACCCGCACTTGCGGGAAAGTAGAGTGGGCAACCAATTTGTAAAATCAATCCTTAAGAAGCTGTGCAAAAAAAAAATTGTCTGAAAAAATTTAATTTTTCTTAAAAGATTTCTTCTACAAAAATTAGTTTGTAGCTTCTTTATGATAGTATCCCATTTTTATTTTAATCGGCGCATACTTCATGAGGCTAGTGCCAAAAAAATAGATGGATAGCAGCGAATAGCTCTGGAACAATCAACCACGTGATCGTTAGGTTTGTATTCCTGTGGGAAATAATAATAATGATAGGAGAATTTACCTGCGGGGTGTTTTCCCGCATTGACAAGGCGTGATGACAAAGTGACATCGTGTTTTCAGCGTGACGTAACAAATTATTCCCGTGGAAATTATGTCATTAATGAATAAATTAACTTGAGTAAAGTATTTGTAAGCCTATGTCTCAATTAGCTTCGTTCAATTTATTACGTCTCGTGTCCAATTAATACCTGACCTATACTAGTTTATTTTGAAAGTGTCACGTGATGTACTTGTATAATGATAGTAAATTGTTTGATTAGGTCGTTATCAGTATACTGGATCAGGCTCCAAGAAGGTGTGGTACGAAACTCTTTAAAGACTTAAAAATTTATTGATTTTTAAACATTGAAATTTTAAAAAATACAGCTTATGAAGAGGTTTTGAAAATTGCATACAATAAATTATTAGTTATATCTAATTGAGTAGGCATAGTTTATTGTTTCTGCTTCTTCTTACTCCTAGTCAGAACTGTATTTTAATCAAGAATATGAGAAAGGTAGAATTTTAAGAAAATGTTTACTCATTTACTTGGAGAGAAAGAAAGAGAAAGAGAGTGGTTAGATATTTAAAAAAATAACCTCTTGGTATACGTTATTGATATTTGAACCCCGAACTTTTCGTCACCAGAAATCCAGACTAAATGAGGTTAATGTTTTGTCCACGCGCCCAACGATACGATATTAATAGTATTAGAACCCACATTACTAATGACCACATGGTCTGAGGTGTCACTCTTGAAATAGATAGGACTGCCGATGACGGGGAGATCAGGGTTTGAATTCTGGTCTAGTATGCTGAGGATGTTTTTCCCTAAATGTTGTTCCACTCTCCCTCCATGTAAATGTGGGTACACTTTCTCTAAATTAAACCTTACTCATACTTAGCAAATTAGTCTAATTAGTAGTTTCGAACGGCTAATTGGAATAAATATGAATAATTCTTGACGTCAACAAGAAGCTAGATAAAATAAATGGTACGACAGAATCGCACAAAATTTCTCATATTGTGTATTACAGCTTGAAAGAAAATTTTCAAAAACATTTTTTCTATAAGCTATTATTAAGAAAGTTTTCCTGATAAAACAAACACACAAATATGTTTATCAAAATAAACACTCTTTATAAACAGATTTAAACCAAATAATTTTTTTTTTTTACAAATTTCAAATTTTCAAAAATTATTTTAAAGTGAACTACCCTAAAATTATTTTTAATTTGGAAAAATAAAAATGTAGGCTATTCTTATTTATCATGAAAAACTATTCCTAGATTCCCATTTTTACTCGATCTTAATTTTTTTTTTGCACCACGTCTTATTACCCGTTTGGGTTATACGTTTAAGTACTAACTAAGCTGATGGATTAGGAATTGGGAAGGTTGAATTTAGAGGAAGTGAAACAGCATTTGCGTGGAGGGAGAGTGTAAAAACATTTAGAAAAACTGCCCCCAGTCCATCCGACCGAGACCTGAACCTCTGTCTACCCGTCCTTGGCAGTCTGGCTCAACACGAAACTAGCGCGTTAGCCAACTATTCCACCGAGGTGGGTAATCTTAAAGTTAGAGGCCAATTTTGAAATATCTAAAATTTTCTATAATTTGCCATGAGTCAACTAGCCTTAAATTAATTTATTTTAGAAAAATAAACACATATTATTATTAATAGTGTAGAGTAGTCCCCTAAACTAATTTTGAGCAAATTCACTAAAGCTATTTTCAAAAAAACAAAAAAAAATATCAAATTTTTCAAAAATATTTCATTAGAAACTATCCTTAAATTAACCTCTCCCCACCTCAAAAGTAAACAGTGTTTTAATTGTCATATCAATCACTACCCAGATATACACTTTAAACAAAATATTTTATTTTCAAAATATTTTTAACTGTTGAAAACCATTCCTTAGTAAACTACCATCTAACGAATTTTTACCCGATTACCAAAGTATACAGTGTGATTTAGGATGTCAAACACACCCTAAATATCCATTTTAAACAAAATCTTCATAGCCACTTTCAAAAAATTTGGAATTAAAAAAATCATTCTTCAGTAAATTACACTTAAAATTTTAGGGTTAGGTTAAAATAAAATGTCCCGAGGTATTGCCCTATAACATCAGCAACATATCAATCTTTAACAAAATACATCTGTTTCAGATATGTCGCCAGTGGCATGGCAGACAGACAGACAGACAGACAAAGGTAGATATGGGGACAAACAGGATTGTAAAATTAACCTTATTTGGGGTTCGGACATACATAAAACGTAAATATTTGTCATAATCTCGAGTTAGAAATTTTTTACGATTACAATACTTTCTCTTGATATGAGAAAGTAAATAATTTAAATCAATCAATTACTGCACTCACTAGGATTCATGCGATGTGTAAATCAGATGGGTGTGGTTAAAAAAAGGGGTGTGGTTATGTATCTTTGTCCAACCAGCTCCAATAATAATTCCTCCATTTTTTCGTAGTAAGCCTAACAAGAACTTGTTATCTTTATTATTGAAACAATATCTTCATTTATGTTTCACGTGTGTGCGTTTACTTTGCTTTCAAACGTTTGGATTTGACAAGGTTTACTTCCTTTTATTAAATGTCAAAACCTCGCTTGGGTTTGAAACGCATCTTAACTACCCAACTTAGCACGTTTATGTTCATGCGATAAATAACATTCGTTAATTTATACAGTCGTACATTTATATTTGTGGCGACAAGTAGTAATTAAAAAGATAGAACCTATTGCTCATAGAAAAGGAGCGCTACATGTTAATCGTGATCCATAAATAGTTGTAAATCAACAGAATACTTTAATTTCAGTAGGTACTGCAATAATTACTGTAGCAGATGTAAAGTAAGATAGTGTATCAACAAATATTCCTAATCTAAACATTTGATGTTCTCATACAACAAACTCTAAAAATCCAATAGCAATTGTTCTGAAAATTATTTCTCTATTTCCCAAACGCTTCTTTTTTTAATAGTTTCATCGACTTCACAGCATCTCGATATAAACTAGTTAAAAATACACAACCTTTTGGATTTTAATCAACATGAGCTATTTAATATATTTCATTTATTATGTGTTTTGAGCAAAAGGTAAAGTAAAAGGATGGGGATGTAGGGAACCAAAGTTAAGGTCAGTGTTTTTGAATTTTTTTTAAATATCAAAACAGTTTTTTTGATTAAAGAAAATAAAAGTAAGATGGAGAGACAAAAAAAAATCCGTCCAAATGCTGCTAAGAGATTTTATTCATGTCACAAGCGGAATATTATATTGCTTTTTTACAAGGCGATTTTATTGACCTTTGAAGAGGCAAAAAGTGAGGTAGAATTATTATTGTTGTTCCAAACATTCTCTTAGTTTTCAACCTTTTTTGTTTGTTAATTTGTTTGATTTTCCCCTTAAGTGACTTTTTTTTATATTAGCAACTTATTTATCATTAATCCTTTGATAAATACTACAGCTAAGCACCAAACGTTAATTGTTGTTTTTTGCACAACCCGTTAGGGATATCCACAATTAATTAAAATAAAGAGCAAGGACATTTATAGGAAATTTCCGTGGAGATAAAGAGTAAGAATAACGTTTAAGGAAAATACTCTTAGTGGATAAGAATTACAACCCCTCTATTAACGCCATTAGTATGAATAGACGAGCTAAACCAGATGTCGACAACTAATCGATCGCGATCGACCGGTCGATCTCGTAAGAAAACTACTTCGTCATTAAAAGTCGATCTTTAAGTCTCCTAAATTCTTAAATACACAAGTAGGCCCTATTGTACTTTCAAATAATAGTTTTGTGCAACTAAAATAAACTTAACCGATAATAACTGATAATTTTATAAGAAAATTAAATAGCTAAGTATGAAAATACACATCTTATTATTTTTTTATTTTTTTTAAGGGTGGAGACACAAATATTTGTGTTTTTTTTTAAAGTAATAAATCTAAGATGTGTAAATGGAAGAAAAAAAATCAAGTACAGTGGAGAAATGATTGACGATCGCGGCCCTTTGATAGGTTTATAATTCGAGTGGGGGTCCAAAAAGATTGCTGACCACTGAGCTAGACGTTAATTCCGTGGTCCTAAACCGGTATATTTCTTCGAGAAAACGGCAACGATAACAAAACCAACATATTTGAATTTCTCTGACGTGACATTTTAGCCATACGTTTTCATTAACGCGATAAGCAATCTAAAGGCCACCGCCCAACCTTCGCCTCATCCTTCAACCCTCAGATGAACGATAATGACAAATAGCGAGGTCCACCTAACGCTCCTTGTCAGCGTATGTATGTCTGAGGAGTGAATTATTGCCCCATTTAACCGAGTGTTTCCTTCAGCAAGGATATGTCTAGGGTTACCACTAATGCTGACATCGCAAGGCTAAGCCTTCAATTAAGCTACGTGTCCGCATAATACCAGAAGAGGAATTTGATACAAACAGTTGATACCAAAATATGATTATGAGCCAAAGGTAATGTTTTACTGACCAGTGGCTTGTCTTTGGGTGTTTACAGGGTAAGCAAAGCTGGTTAAAACTGTACCTGGGATATGTTCTTACCAACTGGGTCCCCATTTGAACAATCAGACATATAGGATTTTAATTACAAACCTCACACAAGAAATGTATTTATGTTGATACCTGTCGGGTGTATGTTCTAATGAGTGATAAGATTAACTCACAGGTACAGTTTTTTTTAAGAGCACGTTTTACAACTTGTTTGGGATGTACTTCTTACGTGCTTGTTTTATTTATTAATTGCTTAAGGTTAGATGGAAGGAGATAAAAAAAAAAAGGCAGGGTTTTTGCAGTTTTTTATGATTGGTCCAGTACAAACATAGAATTTAATTTTATTCACATGGTGACCTCTAAATTTCTTGAATATCTGTTAAGGGTGTCCTGGAATTTAATAGCAACTTTTTCTCTTCATTTAAAAAGTTTCACATCTAATGCCGATATGCTATTGACGACAGATATTTAACAGCAGTTGGTATCACCATGCAAAGGAAATTAAACTCTATGTTTTTATTGGAGCAATATTTTATTTATTTTAGTCAAAAAAATATGTTGCCATAATAACTTCAAAAACACTGGCCTTTTCTCGCGTCCCTTTTCATCCCACCTTAAGCACCGCGTCTTACTACCCGTTCGGGCTATACGCTTATGTGCTAATTACGCTATGGGCTCACGGGATTAGGAAGGTTTTATTTAGACGAAGTATACCTGCATTTGCGTGGAGGGAGAGTAGAAAACTATTTTGGAAAAACCACCCTCAATACACCCAACCGAGTTTCAAACTTCGATCTCCCCGTCAACGGCAGTTTAATCTACGCTAAGTACGCTAGTGTGTTAGTGATAAAGAAGATTGAATTAAGAGGTAGTTTACCTGCGTTTGCGTGGAGGGAAAGTAGAAAACCACCTCAGTGCACACAATCCGGTTTCGAACCCCGGTATCCCCGTTCTCGAAAGTCAAGTCTATTGAGAAAATGACACATTAGACCATGCGACCACTAAAGTGGGTTGCAGGTGCGGTTAAATTATCTCTGATTATCCTGGTAATACTTCACGATACGACACTTATTTTAACCAATAATAGTGACCTTTAACTAAAACATAACTCATAAAATAAAAATAAATACACATACTTGCATATGGACATATAATTCCACCCCATCTTTCATTTCACATTTTACATCCCTTCCGAGATACCTGCCTTGAATTACGCTAGTGGGGTAGAAATAAGGTAGATATGTGATTAAGTGCACCTTAATTTGCGTGGATGGAGAGTATTAAAATATCTAGAGAGAAACTACTCTCAGTAAAACCAGTCTGGATTTGAACCACGATCTCCCCAACACCTGAAAATCAAACTTAATGAGCTTGTAACTTGGCACACGTACCAACTGATTTGAATCAGATTTGTTTCAATTAACAAATATGTTATCGATAAGGCTAATTACTTAAAAGTCTCAAATTAATAAAGTTTGTTTGTCTGTCATGAGAATTGCGCAATATTTAACTCAAGCAGAGGTCTGAAATTTTAAACTTAGTATATCCTCTTTGCACGAATATTGGCACCTCGAAGTCGGAACCTAAAATTTGGATTAGATTTCTTTTTAATTCATTAAAATCTGATAAGACACTTCTCCAGGACAACCCCGGGTTCTTCATCTAGTTAGTAATTAATATACAACAGATTATTAAACAAGATTTTGAAAAATATTTTCTTTATGAGTTCAAGTACATGTATAGATCCTATTTTTCTTCATAATATTAGCCTAATTAAAATAAAGCATTATTCCTCAATTTATTAGCTTATATAACAAAGCGTTTTTATTATATAATCAGTCCAAAGTATTTAGGCCTAAGTCATCTTAAAGAAGCCTAATATAGTTCCTACGTAAATTTGGTGCTCAAAGTTTCACATAAATATTCACTTAAAAAGATTCCTAGGATTTCAAACGGCTACCATATGTTCATAGTATTTTATTCACCTAACTGCTTGTCTTTACTGACCAATATTGAAATAAAGTATAATAAAGTAATTTAAATAATTTGCCTTCACGCTGGGTTTTTTTCGTGGTAAAGTATAAATTTATATTCCCTTACTCCAATGGAAGGAAGCTTTCAACAAGAAGAAGTTACCACTGACCAACAAGTTGAGTTGTAACTGAGAAAGAAACAGATGAAATGCTACATTTGCAGCATTGCACTGTATGGAGCAGAAACTTGAACTCTCAGGAAGATGGAAAATAAATACTTTGATAGCTTTGAAATGTGGTTCTGGAGAAGACTTGAGAATATCAGGTGGACAGACAGGGTGGCAAATGATGAAGTCCAAGAATAATGAGGGAGAAGATACACATTTTTGGATGTGATTCTTCTGTGCAAAGCAAATTGGATTGGGCACATCCTTAGGAGGAACTGTATTCTGCACGACGTCATGGAAGGAAAGGTTCAGGGAAAGAGGAGCTTAGAAAGAGGGAGGATTCAAATATTAGATTACCTGAAGGAAAGAAGAAAATTCTTGGAGCTGAAGGAGAAAGCAGAGGACAGAGCGCATTGGCGGTCTGAATTCACTGGCAAAAGGAATGGACGTGTCGTGAGACAGAACACCTAATAATAGTAATATAAGCACTTGTATGGTTTTGCAAAAGCTAAGGAATATTTGACACATTAACAAATCGTTTTATGAATCGTTGAATTTCTCAACTTATTCTACTGACGGGATGAATAATAGGTTTAGAATAAGTCCTATTTGCTCTACTACCATTATCAGCCCATAATGTTTTGTAATAACCTGCCTCAGAGGTGACATCATTAGTTTGAAATATTTATGAGTTTCTAGGAAGAGCAGACCCACAAAGAGAAAGAAAGAAAAAAAACCCAAGTAAAGCTTACACTTTCTTTTGTTTGATTGTGTAAGTGTGGTAGGGTAAAACTGAGCAAAATGACGTACAACTAAACCAATCAGGCACAAACCACGCTTCGACCGACTGTTAGTAAAGGTTGGAATAACAATATAAAACATAGGAAACTAACCTTTACGTCTCAATCGACAAAGTTAGTTTTTCAGGTCGGATGGACTCAATTTGTTACGTGTTAAGCCTCCATCTAATAATGTCACTATATAATAAAGGTGTCCAACTCGATAATGTGTTGCTTGTTAGAGGAACAAATAAAAGTGTGTGTGTGGTATATGTGGGTATATATATATATAAAGCATGGTTTCATAATTCTGTGAAAAAAAGTAAAGGATAAAAAAAAGTGTTGTGGCAATGGTTGACTCCGATAAAGTAAGGAGTTTTTTTGTGGGGGATAATGGAGGGGGGTTAAGGTGTGGTGGTTTTAGAGAGCGACGCTAGCCGTCACGATGCTTTTACGCCGGACCAGTCGATACGGTCTTGGTCGGTAGAAGAAGGGTCGGCTTCCGAGAACCACGCATGCATCGGAACCCCGGCAATTTTAGTGAAAATACAAGGACTGGAATTTATTATTTATAAAGTGACTAGAAGTTCTAACGTTTCACACAAGTCGATATTCGATATGGAAGAGATGATTCCATACGCATACGTCACGAAAAAAATAAAGTGTTGACTAATTTCAGTTTATCCGCACCGGTGGCTCAGCGTCGCCAATAGACTGGACTGCAGATGATAGATAGATCGAGGCTTGAGTCTCGGTAGGGTATACTAAGGCTGGTATTTCCTAAATGATTTTCAACGCTCTCCTTCCTCGCAAATGAGATCACACTTACTCTAAATTCAACCTTCCTAATACCTAGCACGTTAATGTAATTAGCTAATAAGCATATTGCCCAAATGGGTAGTAAGATGCATTGCTGAAAAATAAGTTGAATTTCAGAGAAAAATAACTTATAAATAGAAGAAAAGAAAAAGTTATTTATTAATATTAAGAGTACTCCTAGCTAAGAAACCCCTGGATAAACATTTACGTTTATGTAATAATGTAACTTAGTTAATGCGTCTTAACTTGTTAGCTCTTAATTTGGATAATTATTTTGCTACTTGAACACATAAGAATGAATACATACATACCTAATCATACCGTTCCCTTACGGGGTAGGCAAGAAACTGTGCGTATAGCTCAAAAAACAACAGCTCTGCACTTAATCCATCCTCACTCACTTTCTCCACACTTCCCTATCCTTGTATACTCCCTTCGCGTCAACAACATCCATACAATGAGACATCCTTCGTTTCAACAACATCCATACAGTGAGATATACATGCTTTTTTGTTATTAAAACTCTTAATTTTTCTCTTTTTCACACATTCTTCTACAATATTTAGCCACGTCTATGGCCTAACCTTTTATTTTGATCCACACACTCTACCTTCATATATTAGCTTCGTCACTCGATCCACACTCATCCTCTCAACACGTCCAAACCAAATAAAGATGCCTCTTTCTTATTATTATTATTATTAGCACCGCGTCTTACTACCCGTTCGGGTTATACGCACTTACGCTAATGTGTAATGGTAGGTCCTACAGTTTAACGTGGAATCCGAACCACGGTGGAGGCCTGGCATTCCTCACATTCACAAGTTGTGATTAATACACGACGCCTCTTTCACATTGAATTATTGGATTCGCATTCAAAATGCACTCCTTCAGCACCCAATCACTACTGACTGTTCATTCGAGTTTTTCCACATACATTTCTTAGATATCTCATTCCAACCCCATTCACCTTGCTCATACGTTTCTTCTGAAAAACCCACGCTTCAAATCCATAAAAAATTAATACGAGCTTTAATAAAATAACAATATTGTGTATCACAGTATTCTTAAGCTGATATATTTAGTTATCATGAGAATTTTATTTTTTACAGGCAACAAGCACATATAGAATTATTAGAATCTATAATTATATCATAAGTAAGCTTCGATATACTTTTAGCTCATTTTATATCTTGCCACTTCTATATTCAACGTTCACTAGTCCCTCAGAATATTTGACAGCGTCTTTGGATTTTAGCCTCAGTGATCTTGACCGTAATAAAGGTTAGTAAGTCTAAACACGTCAACAACCATATGAGTAACACTATACTTTGGTATGTTTCCAGATTAATATATTTTACTAATGAATGTCATAATATATTAAATGGAAATAAAATAAAATTAACAAACATTTTAATAAAAATTAATACTTAAAATTTATAAATATTTGCTGGATAACTTGTACTAATGATTGCTTAATTTATTTCGTATGATTAAAATCAATATTTTATTTATATTTTCGCTCTAAGTTGGATGCCATATTTTTCTTAGAAAATAATGTCACACCAATCTAACAAATACAATACTTAAGTGTGCTACACAAACACCCTAATTTTATTTTCAACGCGTCTTACTAGACTACCCATTCTGGATATCCAAATATTTATAAGATAGGAAATGTATCTATATTTGCGTGGATAGAGAGTGTGAAATCATTTAAGGAAAACCTGCCTTAGTAAACCCAATATCGTACAGTACATTTGAACCTCAACCTTCCCGTAAGCTAACCGGTAGCCCAGTAGATTGTGGAGAAGGACGCTTGAGACAGTACGACCACCGATGAGAGACAAAACGTTGTTAGTCTTGACAGCAAAAAAATAAAGAATCTTTGTTTTTATTTTTTATAAAGGGTCTTTATATTGTGTTCTTAGCCGTCCCCTTGTTATCGTGGTCAGAGCCCCTGGCTAACCACCTAGTGGTCCAGGTTCAATCCCCGGTATGGGTATTTTCCTGAAAATAGAGCTATACCAACGGTCACCAGGGTCTGGTTAGCTAGTTATTAGCTAGGTTAAGTCACTATCACCATAATCTCATCGGGACATGGAAAGATCCTTCACGGAAAGGATGCACGATTAGTACATTCGGGCGTCTCCTAAACAACGGTATATTCTTTCCACTACAAAGCTACGAGTGATGTAGCCCAGACACGCATATACCAGGTCAGGCATTTAAATTGATACATCAGAATATCCCAAATATGAAACATTTTAGAAAAAAAAACTTGTTTCAAATTTGTTTTTCTTTTTTAGGGGGAAAGAGAACAGCACAAGTTATTTTTGATTTAGTTGACGTCTTCAAGATTATTTCAAGGTCAACTTTTTTTTAAATGAAAACCTATACTATTTGTAGCAGCATTTTATTCTACACAAAAAACAACTTTTTTCCATTTGACATCCATTTTTAAAATATATATATATATTTTTAAAATATATATATATATATTTTAAAAATATATAGCTTGTATTAGTTTATAACAATTTTTATTCAAGAACTTTTTATTAAATTAAAAGTGTATCGATGTTAATGATCATCATTTTGAACATTTACTAAAGTAATTTTATAAATAATATATTGCATTTAACTTAATAAAGAATAACATAATGTATTAAAAAAAACTCTTGAATAATTTTTTTTATAAAAAATACAAGTTAACATATCTTCAAAAATCGATGTCATATAAAATAAAGTGTTAAGTGAAAGTTTTTTTGTTCAAAATGAAATAAAAATAAACAACAAACCTTTGTTCGAAACAATTTTTTTCTTAATGTTTAGTTTTCGGGATAGTATGTATAATCTCAACTTAAATGCCTCACCCATTATATATAGCGTGTTGTTAATGTTTTTAGTAAGTAGTTCCTAAAACATGGCCCTCATTCACATAAAAACATACACAGTAGAACGATGGTAATCCGAATCCCGAGTTTTCGATTCACCAACTAAACGAATCACCACATTAAAAACGTAGGCACCCACCTCGGTGGCGTAGTTGGCTAACGCACTAGTTTCGTGTTGAGCTTGACTGCCGAGGACGGGGAGATCAAGGTTCGAGTCTCGGTCGGATGAACTGGGGATGTTTTTTCCTAAATGGTTTTCCACTCTCTCTCCACACATATACGGGTTCACTTCATCTGAATTCAACCTGCCAAAATTCCTAATCCACTAGCGTAATTAGTACTTAAGCGTATAACCCGAAAGGCTAGTAAGACGCGGTGCTAAATAAAAAAAAAAAACAAGAAAAAAAAGTAAGCTCCCTTACACTCGTAAAATGTATCAAAATATCAATTTCCGCTACTACCCTATACATTTATTCTTTTTTCATGTTTTCTTTATTTTAAAAGTTTCTTTTAAGTTCCTATTATAATTATTATTGTAGAAAAATAGTGTTTTCTCGTGTTTGAAAACATTTCTTCCTCTTGATCAAACTTTCCGAAATTAAGCTTAGATCCGGATCTCCTTGATCACGATATAATTCGGATAGCTTGCGTTTAAATATATTTTAAAGACACCTTACCTCATCCCCCCCCCCCCTCTTTATATCACCCCTCACTCTTCAAAATCATAAAAGCTGAAGACTTGTCAAGAACGTCAGCCTGTCAATGATTTCATCTTGCTCTCGCTAGAATTTATGAAAGCCGCTATTATCACGTTTTAATGCCTCCTCCCCCCGTTCCCCCCATTATCCGTCCCTCACTCCTACAATTGACGCACCAAGTATAAACGTCGCATAGTGAGCTGTCATAACGTCTGCCACTGGGTGCTTCTCGTTTACATCCACCGTAACTTGCCAAATAAAAAAATAAAAAAAGGATTGAGGCGAGGGGAAAGGAGGTTTTAGGATCTTCTTCAACAGCGATGAAGACCGCTTGACTCTTAGTCCGTCATCAAATTAGAGCGACGCAAGCAAGGGCGTCTTCTTTCTCTTTCCTTGGGAGAGAGGCGAAGTTGGATTTTAAAAGGAATGGTGCAGCCCGCTTCGTCTTAGGTCGTTACAAAATTTCCTCGCTATGTAAATGTACCGAATTTACCCCTTACCATTTTTTTTTTTTTACCATTTCACTTCTCTTCTCCTATATTTTTGTTTTATTTCTTCCTTTTTTTTCCCCTTTTCACCCAATTTTTTTTTTCCTATCTACCCGTCTTCTGTGAGGAAAGAAATAGTGGAAGCGAGAAAAATGAGACGAGGAAGGGAAGAAAAATGGAGTATCTTTTGCGTCGTGGCCATATTTCAAGTCGAGAACGCTCTCCCTGACATGAGGAGGGATCAGCTAGAAATGCTGGCGGGTTATCTAGAAACACGTTATCTCCAAAATAGTATACTTTTAACACACGCATCGGTGGTCACATGGTCTAACGCGTCACTTCTTGTGTTAGACTTGGTTGCCCGTGGAAAGGAGATTAGGGTTTAAATCCCGGATGGATGTACGTAGTAGTGGTGGTTTTCCTTAATTTGTTTCCCAACCTATCTCTATGTGAATGTGGGTGCATTACCAATAACTTTCTATCTTTCTCATCCTTACTTCATGAGCATAGTTAATATATGCGTGTAATTAGAACAGGTAGGGCCTACTTAGACGCAATGAATACCTATATAGGTGACCTGGCGGTCTAAGGGTAAGGTGTCAGACTTCTGTGCTGGGAGTCCTGGTTTCAATCCTCGGTCCCGGCACAGATTCATCTGATTGCTGAACCCTTCCTTCACCTCTGACAAGACCTGTATTAATGAAAAATTATGAATGTGTGGAATGCCAGGCCTCCACCGTGGTTCGGATCCCACGTTAAACTGTAGGTCCTCCATTTCATCTCACAATCACCCTACCATTACACACTAGCGTAAGTGCGTGTAACCCGAACGGGTAGTAAGACGCGGTGCTAATAATAATAATAATAATAATAATAATAATACTTATATATGAAAATGAATTTGCCTCATTAAAATAAACTCTTTAGGTATAGACCTAAATTCAATATTGCTTTTTTTTTTGCTGTTGACCTCGGTGCTTTCGGGGTAAAGTACTCACATCAGGACCCAATGCTTGTGGGTTCAAATCCGGCTGAGATCGAAAGATTTTTATTGAGCGATATAAAGCCGTAGTACAACTACCTATGGAGGTGAAGTAAAGCCGTCGGTTCCATGTCATTTGTGGCATGTAGAAGATCCCTGGAATGTAGGTATGTGAAAATACTTTTCCGTGAAAAATTAATAGGTCCTTTCGCATTCGCTCATCGTGTGCTGATATAATCAGTCGGTTCAAAAAGTGTACGTTAAATACTTCAAATAATAATTTAAAAAAAACATTGTTTTGTTTAAATATGTAAGGGCCATTAGAGTAACACATCTGGTGATATTACGTATTTTTAACAAGATTGTTTAGAAAAGGAATTCTAATTTATTTTAAATAGATTAATTGTGTGCTAAACAGCATTAATTTTAATTTAATTATATTCACACAGGTAGAAAAAGGAATGAGTAAAGTGGAGATTAAGAGGAAATGTACCCTCCCCCGCCCCCTACTCCCCCCCCTATTAGAGTGTAAGAAAGCTGAAAATGATTTTGAAAAAATCACCCTTAGTAAGTTACACCCGGCTTGAATTAAAATCACGACCTTTCTGTCTACGGCAATATAAACTATACAAAGTTAACGCCTTAGCCTGCGTACCCACAAATTATGTTGATAAAGAATTGATATTTAAATATCAATAATCATAGATAGCTTACAAAAAATAATAATCCATTTTCAGATCTAACTATTTCTCTTTTTTATGCTGGTTTATTTTAAATGTTTGTTATTAAATCAAATAAAAGCTGTTTTAAATATGAGTCCCTTTTTGGAAATTGATTAATTAATTTGTTAAAATCGGTCTCAAAATATGAATTTGTAAAACATTATTTTAACCTACTGGAAAATTCTCCTCATCGGTGGATAGGTGGACAAAGGAGTCAGTCTCGTTTAGTTTTGGTGCGAGAATGCCAGGATTTGAATTCTGGATAGGTGTAGATATTTATGTGGTTTTTACATTCTTTATTTCTACGTAGATAAATGCGGATACATTTAATATAAAATCACCTTCATGATCCTTACCTCATCAGTGTAAATAAGGGGACAGACCGGATAGCACTAAACCGAGGTGCAGAATTTGCCGAAATAAGTGACGTTGGTAATAATTCTTAGATACGCTAATTCAGACTTTAAATTACTTTTGGAGTTAAGTCTTTTCGCTCTTATTTCGCCAGAAATATGCGAGGTCTCTTCTGTTTGCGCGCCCATTTACATGGATATTTACGAGGACAACGAACCACTAAAATAACTCACGTTCGTGTCGGTAAAATATGACACAAGTATGTAGCCTTCCCGTAGATCCTTCGTGTCATGTGAGTTATTTATTTAATAAGTCACTTTATGAGCCCTAAATGTTCGGTTGGTTGAAGGCGTCGTTTTTTTCTTATTTTCATTTCGGGTTTTTGGCCAGAAAGAGAATTTCTCTATTCATTATTATTTTTTATTTTTTTTACAAAAGTAGTTTAATTAATCAAGTCCGGAATAGTGCAATGATGTGATGATTTGTAAAAAGAACTCATAAATAAATACATATAGATACTATGGTTTGGATACACCTGTTATTTATAAAAGTCATACTATATTTAGTCCATAGTTATGGTGGGATAGAAGGTAATGCAAATAAGGAGAGTAGTTATGCAATTTTTATAGCATTTTTTTTTAAATAAATAAAATCTTGCTTCATCAGATAAGCTTATTTTAATTTTATACAAATAGTAATCTCAAATTTCTTGGATATCTGTCTTAAGCATATATAGTATATTTGGAAGAAGGTACAAGAAAGGTGGATACAAAACATAAAAAAGGGAACACACATAATATGGCTTTTATAGTGAAAAGAAGAACACAGCGCACACTTCTAAATTGCTGCTTCTGGACAAAGATATAATGGCTGCCTCTTGTAGAAAATCAATAGTTACCACCTAATCCTCCGACCTAGGTTTCATTCTATCGGAACTCATTAGGATGGAGCATGAAACGCGTAACGCAACTTCCTAAAAGAGGAAACCTAAAACAAAAGAAGGTAGACAAAAAAATTGTGAAGAAAAATAGAACACTTAGATAGGAACATGTTAAAGGAACATAGTCGGAAGCATAGAAAATTGATGAAACACTTTTTAAATTAAGATAAAACAAGTGTAGCCAAATTCAGAATCGCACATGACAAATATTCAAGAGATGATGAGATTAATAAATTTAGAAAATATAGCTAAACGTATCAAAAGAATCAATACTTTATTTCTTATGGCCCCCTCCTCCAAAAATTGTTATAAAAATCCAAAACTACTGGCTCTAGCTCACATTACTTTACTTCCCAACATAAATAGGCCTAATTTTGAGAAAAAACCTACACCTAAATAGCTAGACCCAAACTTACAACAAAGGATTATTTTTGATATAACAAGTTAATCTAATGCTGTAGTTAACAATTGCTGTTTTGATCATCAAATGCATGTGTTGCAACGTTTCGGAAATCCATCGGAGGGATTTGCAGTAGAAAATGAATAATTTATCGGTACTGTGTAATATGTAAAGTGTGACAGCATAATGAAACGAATATTAGTGGCAGTCATGATTTGAAACATGAATCCACTGATCGTGTCATCATGAATAAAAGGGAGGGGGATGATCCCCCCCTCTAACCCTCAACCTTCTCTCACTTCCCCTCCCTCTGGTGTAAAACCATCCCTCGATAAATTCGCACTACAACACACCCGAAAAAAACTAAAAAAACTCGCCTTTCACGGATTCGTGTTACCTGAAATAATCGTGACTAGCTATAATCTCGACTCATCATAATCGTAACTCGATAATAAAGAGGGATTTCAAGCAAACTTTTTGATAATATCACTAAAAACATCGATTACTAATTCGATACAACTATCCGAAATACGAGAAAATACTTTAAAATATTCAAACCGGCTTCGATGACCGCATGGTCTAAGGCGTCACTCTTGCAATAGACTAGATTAGGTTTTCCTAAAATGGGTTTCCACTCTCCCTATACGCAAATGTGGGTACACTTCCTCTAAATTCAACCATCCTCATCCCTAACTTACTAGCGTAATTAGTACATACGCGTATAGCCTGAATGGGTAGTAAGACGCTGTGTCAAAAAATAACAATAATTTTAAAAAAAGTGTTCAAGCGAATTTTGAATCTGCCCTTTCATTAAAAAACATTATTTGTACTCTATTTATTAACAAACATGGGAAGGCTACAGGGGTAAAAGAAGGAAAGTCCAGTTTTAACTCAGATTGGGTTAATGCTGCTATCTGTTAGACAATCATGTGACCTATACTGCACTTTAGAATATGATTAAAAGAAGTATCTGTAATATTTAAAATAATTAAAATGTATTTGTTTTATATTCCGTCCTGAAAAATTGATATTACATGATTTTCCCCCTTTCCTTTTTCTTCTCTGCCCGCAATATGATTTCCCAAACCAGAAAAATGTAATCAAACAAAACTAAAAAATCCTATTGCTCACCTTTAGACAAATAATATTTTTATTTCTGACTATGTTTTAATTTAATTTAGAGTGTTGTAAATTTTAAACTAACAAAGATGCTTAGTTTAATAAATTGTTTATATAATATCATCACAATTAAAAATATTCAAAATCCCCCAGAAAAACTGTTACTTTTATGGTGGGAAATCCTCCAGAAAAATTGTCACTTTTATGGTGGGGCCATATTTTATTTTTAATACATGCCTAAAGGAAATGCGTGGTTAGCTTTTTCCTTAATTTAAAGTTTAATTTCATTTGAAAATGTTTTAAATTTTTATTGGCCAAGAATTACGATTCTTGCCACCATAAATATGTTTTGGAATGGTATCTTTGGTTATTGGGCCTAACCTTGATTGGAAAGTGCAATTTAGTTAAAATAGTTAAAATAGTATTTTGGGGGGATGAATCTTCATGTTAAGTACTTTCAATTTTAAGTTGTGTAATGCACATACACACGATATTTACACCCAATGAAGCATAATATATAAAGCGAAAACAAAAGTAACCTTTTCTATTTTTTTAATTGAATTAGAAAGGTTAATTACAAATATGTGGCTAAACAGAATGCTTTAAAAAACTTTTTCTTTAGATTACTAGGAAGATAAAACATTTCCCTTTGATTAAAGTCTAAATACATTTTGTTTTAACCAACTTAATACTAAAATTATACTACATAAAATATTTATGATAACATAAAATTATACTAATCATTTAAACGATCTACTCCAACATATGACTTGTTTTTTTATAAAGGCCTACTCCAAAAATACAGCTTAACTTTTATGGGAAGGACCTTTCATAAAATACAAAATTTTTTTGAAAAAAATTGATAACGTTTTTAAAAGAAAGTTGTTATTTTTCAGGTATTAATAATATATATCTAAAGTGACAGCTACAGATAAGATTACTTGAGGTATGAATACATGAAACGTAGACATATTAACTTTTCTAGCTCTCAGAAAAGGGTCTTCCTATGAAAATTGGACTGTATCATACATATAAACTTTGATTTTTATAGGAAGACCACTTTTGACAACCAGCATTGATTAAAAGTCAGTAGAATTTTTATAATTATAGAAATATGTATTATTTTATTAATTATTCTAAAGTTCACCTAAAAAGTTATCATAAGCTTACAATAATACTTCCTAAAGAAATACTATATTTTTTAAATATATTTTTAAGGCCGGGTTTTACTACGCGTTCGGGTTATACGTTTATATTATTAATAAAATGGATTAAGAATCTAAATATACTTGTAATATTTTTATCCGCCATTGTGGCAACATGAGTTTATAGTTTTTTTCAAATAACAGGCTTCTTTTGAAAATCAGACAGTGCCACAACTTTCGTCGACAAGGAGTGCTAGCAGGTAAACCCGAAGATATTTGACCCTAGTAATTTGTTATCAGTGGCGTTACCAGAAACATTACATAATAACAATAAACAGCCCATGCTATTGTAAATCTCCACGTGCTAAAACAATGCCAATTGTCTTTACGAATCTATGGTCGTTAAAGGTTTGTGTTTGATGCGAGTTTTATAATCAATAGGCATATATTTTAAATCATTTGTTTTTTATTTTGCTAATCATAACTTGTTATCACAATATTAAACTAGATTAATATGTGTTATGTTATTCACTAGAAATAACGATCAATTTGGAGATAACTAATTTTGCCAAGAAATAATTTATGTGTGTATTAAATTAATCATTGTAATATTTATTGTTATTATTAAATAAAACTCTTTTAAAAACCTCCCATTGAAATTTGAATCTGTACAAATATAAGTGTTTCTTTATTTAAATTATGCATTTATTCATAACAGCTAAATTTTTCACGGTGATTATTTTATCTCTTTAGTAAATCAAAAATAAATGCTTTCAAAATAATGTAGGTTATTACTAATAATAATCTATATAAAAACAACCCGATTCAGTGGCTAAATAGTCTGAGGCGTCACAATCATATTATACTGGCCTGCTGATGACGGGGATATCGGGGTTCGAATCTCTTTCAGATATACTGAGGTTTATTCAAAATGGTTTTCCACTCTCCCTCCACGCAAATGCAGGTACACTTCCTATAAATATAACCTTACTAGTCCCGAAAACTATTAGCGTAATTAGTACATAAGCGTATAACCCCATTGGTTAGAGATACGAGCTGATTTTTTTATATGTATTATTAAATCAACCAAATAATTGGTCGTTGAACATGTTGTGGTCGTTATCTATTATTTTTTTGTCTGACTGTAGCGAGCGACATATTCCGTGCATCCCGTCACCTCATATCTCCTTCCCTTCTCATCCCCTTGGAAACTATAGCGACGCGACGCCCAACCAATGATCTAGCATCCCTCTTCCAACTTGCTTCCCTCCCCACGTTTCCGCCCCTCCATCCCCTCTGTGCTCCCACAAACTCTACTGATTCAATCCCGCAGGGACGCCACCAGATGTGATGCCAATTGAACCTATTGGAGTCGAAGAACTAGTCAAGTCCAAATTTAAATATCTTGTAAACCCTGACTCGTCGAGTCTAATATTGGGTTTAATTTAGGAATAAGAACCTTAAATACTCAAACACTTGAATCCTTAAATCACCAAATAATAATTATTACTATTACCGCGTCTTACTACCCGTTCGGGTTATACGCACTTACTCTAATGTGTAGTGGTAGGGTAATTGTGAGATGAAATGGAGGACCTACAGTTTAACGTGGGATCCGAACCACGGTGGAGACCTGGCATTCCTCACATTCACAAGTTGTCATTAATACACGTCTCTTCAGAGGTGAAGGAAGGGTTTGGCGATCAGATAAATCTGTGCCGGTACCGAGGATTGAACCCCGGACATTTAGCACAGAAGTTTGACACTTTACCCCTAGACCACAAGGTCACCTTCCCAAATAATTAAATCCTCGAATTCCCAAACTATTGAGTCCTCAAACCCTCAAACACTTGAGTCATTAAACTTTCAAGCACTTGAATCCTTTAATCTTTCAACATTCAAACACTTGAATTCCTTAAGACTCAAATTCTTAAACACCTACATCCTAGAATCCTCAAACACTCGATCATTTAAATCCTCAAACACTTGAATCCTCTTCCTCGAATCCTTGAACTCTTTAATCCTGGAATCTTCAAACACTTGAATACTCAAACCATCAAATCCTTGATTCCTCGAATACTGAAGTCCTCAAACCCTCGAAATATCGTACTCATAAATTCCTCGAATCCTTAAGAATATTCTAGGATTCGAGAAAATATCGGACATGAAAGAAATGTATATATATTTTAATTTTTTTATGTTAGAATTTGTTTAAGATACTAATAATCCCCCTGGTGCTTATTTGTGGTTTATCTACTACATCATTATTGGACAAACTTAATCAGACCTCAGAACATTATTTATCACTTAACTGAATGAATGGATGTCATAATGAATACATTTTACCAGTTTTTTTAACATTAATATACAATATCTATTTTCCATTTACTCTTTTATAGGCCTATGTTCATAATATTTTCCAAGATTCAAATTTGTATCCAAGATTAGGGATTCATGTGTAGAATTAATATTCGGATTCGTAAAATAGTGGATTTGCACCAACTCCAGTTTAGTTATTTTTTCGACATGTTTTACCACCCGTTCGGCATAGAGCCATTTTAGCTGCGCTAATTAGGTTATGGATGAAGAAGGTAGAATTTAGGGGAAATGAATCAGCATTTACGTGGGGCGAGAGGGAGAGTGCTATTCTAGGAGCACATTTATTTGATAAAAGTTACATTATTAAAGAAATATGATGTATCTTTGACGATTCATAAAAAATATTTTACAAAATTTTATAAAATATTGACCTTATTAAACGTGCTATAGAATTTAATCAAAGAAAATAGTGAAATATTAAAGTTTAACCTAAGCATGCAAAGCAGTTAAAAATTTATCCAGTATGAGGACACAAACTCCAAGCCTATGCTTAACCATAAATGTGTTTTTTTCTATAAATTAATAGAACAGCTCTTGTGAAAAAAATGTATCGTTTCATGGTCCACTAATAATCTTTTTTTGACATGATTGGTGCCCTGTTTTGTAATCACAAATATTGTATAAAATTTGGAAAAAAAAGTTATGTGATGTAATGACACACATTTTTTCAAAGGGGGTGTCAGCTCTTTTATCATATTTCAACTCCATAAGAACCCAAAGATTTTTAAAGATTTTATGATCGTCTAGCAGATGGTAGAACTAACTCAATTTGAGTTAAAATCAGGTGCTCTTCCTTTTTCCTCTGTAACATTCATCCTATTTTATATAAAAAAATAGTTTTATTTATAAAATAAATATGACAGTGTAAATACCAGCCTAGTGAATCTGGAATTTAAATATAAAAGTTATGTAATAAAATATTTAAAATGCTCAAAAGGGAACACAGACACATAATTAATTCCCAAGAGATGTGCTTTTCTATAGCTTGCTTCTTTATTTCTGTACATACAATTATTTAAAATTCAGTTATTTACTAACAGTCTTGGCATGATCATACCCTATTGCAGACGGGTCGATTTCGTTTGATCATATGAGTCACATTGGAAATTAAATATATTAGGAGAGCCACATTAATAAAACAAAATTTGTTGTAATGCTCTTAAGTAAAAATTCCAACATATTGTCTAATAATTACAAAAAGAAGGGTAGGTTGGTCCTTTATCTAAAACCATAAGATTAACCTTTCCTTTTTTTTTAACCAAAAACTTGAAACCTTATGATTGCAAAAATTATTTAATTTCCGGGCTTGAAATTTTATGTTTCATTTTATGTATCATATTATTGTTGCTAAGTGTGTTTCCCTGAGGTAAAATCTCCCGGGGTTTTGGTTCCATTTTATGTCAGAAAACAATTGTTAACATACGTATGTGCTGCCAAACATTACACATATTTTAATGCACAAATTCAAACAGTTTTGGGAATTGTTCATTGTAGAAGAAAGAATACAGGTTTGGTTTACCAAACTCACATGTCATAATTCTTCAAACAATGCCGAGTTTCTAAATAACACGTTCCAAAATGTTGTATTTCCTCGGCGTTTATAAAAATTAGAATAGTTTCGCAATGTTCATCATCAGGACCACGGGCCGCAAATAATCGTGGTTAAGGCCGCATGCGGTACGCAGGTCACCATTTCGATATGCCTGCCTCATTACAATGTAATCCCAGACCATGCAAAAGTCCGATTTCAAACTTCATCCTCTGATGAAGTACCGGACTTAACTGAACTGCTACTCAGTTATTCTGTCCCCGGATTAACTCCGAACCGGCCGTTCATCCCTTTCTAGAATTTGCATGCGTTCATAACAGTTTGTGTTATTTCAATGTAAGAATGCCATCGTAAGCTAGGTGATAGTTATATGTGTACCAATAATTCCTGATTGCAAATATACGTGAATCTATCTCTATATACTAAATTTTACTCGCATAGGATATGTCAGACATACTCTGGCTTCATTTAGTTATAAAAAATATAAAATGGCTAAGTAAAATTATAAACGTTAGTTACAATTTTTTTTTAAATAAGCTCCATATTAATATAATTTTCATTCTCATTTATTGAGATTATATATCAGCACATGAGAATTTCTAGGAGGGAATTCAAAAGGGCCTACCAATTTTTCCAGGAAAAGTAGGCCTATATTCACATACCTTCCAGGGTTCTTTTACATACCACAATCGAAATGGGACTGACGGCTTTACTTCTCCTCCGAAGGATATTTTATTTATTTCGGCTGTTATAAGGACCTTAACTTGCATTCCCTTCCATACCCACTTCAAATAAACGTTTATTGTTCTAAATATAATTACTTATTTTTCTCTCAACCTTCTATTTTCCCTTAAAACGTATTCCAACATTCGTTTCAACATTAAAACGGTTGATGACCTGGCGGTCTAGGGGTAAGGTGTCAGACTTCTTTGCTGGGTGTCCGGGGTTCAATCCTTGGTCCCGGCACAGATTTATCTGATCGCCAAACCCTTCCTTCACCTCTGACAAGACGTGTATTAATCACAACTTGTGAATGTGTGGAATGCCAGGCCTCCACCGTGGTTCGGATACCACGTTAAACTGTAGGTCTTCCATTTCATCTCACAATCACCCTACCATCACACATTAGCGTAAGTGCGTATAACACGAACGGGTAGTAAGACGCGGTGCTAATAATAATAATAATAATAATAATAATAATAATAGTAATAATAATAATAGTAATAATAATAATAGTAATAATAATAATAATAATAGTAATAGTAATAATAATAATAATAATAATAATAATAATAATAATAACATCAAAACGAAAAATCACACATCTGCTAACTGTAGGGAACGAAACTTCTCACTACGAACATTTGATGGAATCATCCCTAGTAAATTGACTGCCCCTCCAACCTCTCTTCTCTTTAATCAACCCACTAAACCCAGACTCTCTAGAAGTACTTGACTTACTTTTCTGCGCATTAATGAAGTTTTCGCAAGTACCATATTTTGGAAGTGCGCAGCGCAAAGAGAGAAGTAACAAAGTCACGATGAGCACGATTTGATTAAGACGCACCCCCTTAAAAAAGGGTTGTCAGAGGGGAGATGGGAGGGCCTCGACAGCTCTGGTTGTGGAAGTCATCTGTCATATGTGTCGCAACGACGACGTTTACAAGTTGGAGAATAATGAACACATGGTCGCAGTTAGAAGAACCATCGAGATTCTAGAAAGTACCATACTTTCCATGGTAGGATTTTGATGCACACACACTTTTAGAAAATCCAAACATATCTTTTACTTTCTCGCTGCCCCTTGGAAAGAGAAAGTGTTATGAAAGTCAATAAAATTCAATTTGAAAAAAAGTTGATTTTTGCACTGCAGTTATTGGGACTAGACCCAAAACTAGTTTTCTGATCGGGATAAAACTTGATATCCAGGTTTTTCTAACAGTTTCCCAGTTTTATAATAATTATGTATCGAATCCTAAAATTAAGGCTAGTTCACTTGTGGGAAAACCCACTTCGGTGGCCACATGGTCTAAGGCATCACTCTTCAGTAGACTACACTGCCGATGATGGGGAGATCGAGGTTCGAATCTTAGTTGGGTGTACTGAGGGGGGTTTTTACAAATGCAAATGCGGGTACACTTCCTCTGAATATAATTTTCCTAATCCCTAAAACCATTAGCGTAATTAGTACAATAGCGTATGATCTGAACGGGTAGTAAGACGCGGTGCTAGGTAAAAACAGCTAATGGGTGCAAATAGAAAAAAATTGCCTGTCTATTGACCTAGTGGTAATCATTCCTAGTCACTAATCAAGAGGTCTAGGATTTGATTCCCGGTGATACATAGGCATTTTTCCCGAAGGTAAAATTGTTCCTATGGTTACCATGGTCTGGTAAATTAGGCTTAATTTAGGTTTAAGACTTCTACTAACACTACATGATCATCATGATCATCATGATTATCATCACATCATCTCATAGGTACAAAGTAACCGCAACTAATCTAGTCTGATGGCAGACGCTAATTTTTTTTTTTAAAATTCGTATTTAAGCACGGCTTAACATTAAAACAAAATGAAAATTCTCATTTCCCGATAGAATTGATTTTGTGGATTTTGAGAATGTCTATGCAGTGAACCAATTCTGATTATTATATCACCACAATTCTTTGAGATACGAAATAGCTTATCATTGCAAAGTTGTATTATACTAAAAACATAAACAATTTTCAACTGATAGATAATTTTTTATAAAATCAATATTTTCTTAGATATAGACAAATATATTTTTTAGTATAACTATGAAAGCAGGGGAGTTTAAAAAGCATAGGACAAATAATAACCTATGTTTCTGTAACAATGTGTATTATTTCATATATGCTCTTCGGTAGGATGAAGTGCTCTTTTTTTCCAATTATGTTTCTGCAACAATGCCTATTATTTCGCATCACATATGTTATGAATAAGTAAATTTTTATAACTTTAGGTAAAGGATTGAGAATGTCTATGCAGTGAACCGTACCACGTATTTGTTGTCAACAATGATAATATTTAGTACCATTATTACTAATATTACCCATCAAAAGTGACAGCTGCAAATCACATGACATGACTTATGAATACGCTCTTTATATGAACAATAGTATGTGTAGAGGAATCCCAATATCTAGCCGTTACATAATAATATTCATACGTCAAGTCAGGTGATCCGCGCATGTCAATGGCGATAAAGGTTACAGATAATTGTTCCATTTTTGTAAGCAATAATATTCTTTTCTCTCTCTCTTTCTCTAACTATAAGCTAATTAGTTCAAGTACGATAGTTAATTTAACGGTTTAATCCACTGGACCTCCGACGTTGGTTGGAACGGAGTTTAAATACCGGTCGGGTATATTAAGGGTAGTTTTACCTAAATGGTTTTCCACTATCCCTTAACGAAAATTCTAGTATTTTTCTTCTAAATTCAACCTTCTTCGGCTCTAGCACATCAGCTTGATTAGTACATCGGCAAATAACCCGAACGAGTAGTAAGAAACGTTGCTAAAATAATAATAATAATAATTTCCTTCTGCTCCATTTGACAAGCTGGTTTACACAGCATTAATAAACATTCCCGTCTTACAGTAAGAGAGTAACACTTAAACGGGTGCCATTTCACTGCGTGGAGTTTAAAGTCGACGCCGAGTCGTCGGACCAGATTTATGTGGTGCTACGTGCAGTTCGTGCTAGATAATGAAGCGGTTCCGACCCCTTCACCTTCCCCTTTCCCCCCTCCCCCCCTCCCCCTTTTTCCTTCTACAACCACGCTAACTTCCTCCTACTCAAACCCTCTCAACCACTCCACCAAAACCAAACCCCCCGCCCTAACAGACGACCCGAGTCTTTCCCGAGGCGCTATCACAGGCAAAGAACGCAATTTGGCAAGTGCTTAGCTCCTGTTTGAGAGGGAGAAGGGTTTTTAAGCAGTAACAGGGACTTAATATCATCGGGGAGGTTGAAATATTGAAGCGAGTTAAAAGAGTTACCGTGGGAGGGGAGAGGAGGCACTGATTAAACCCCTTATTTGCCAACCCTTCCACTCAGTCAAACCTTAAAACTCTCCCATCTTCTGTGACGTTGATCCACTGGATGAGTTGGTAATATCTTGCGCCTCTTCTTTTCCTACTGCTGTTTCACTTTGTCTCCTTTAGCATCCTTTCGTGTGTGTTTTTTTCTCATCCTCTTTCTTTATTATCTTTTGATATATTTACTAACATTAAAATAAATAAATTTTTTACTTTTTAATTTTTTTACCTTCCCTTTTTACTTTCTTGCGGTACCAAGAAGAAAAATATCATTGTGTTCTTAATTTTTTTTTTTTTAGATTTTGTTATATGTTGACGTTTAAGGCCCTCAGTAACCCAAAAAGTTGGTTTTCACGATGTTGTATGTCTGTATTTGTGTCTGTTACTTGGACTACATCCAAAACTATTTTACCGATTGTGATAAAACTTGCTATCTGGGGTTTTCATGTTTCCTCACAGGGATTTTTGGAATCTAAATAAATAAAACGAGGAATTTGTTTGTCTGTTTCTCATGAGCATTGTGCGATATATATTGCACGCAGAGGCCTGAAATTTAAACATTAGTAGACCCTGTGACCCACTTCGATGGCCGCATGGTCTAACGCGCTACTCTCGCAGTAGACTAGACTGCTGATGATGGGGAGATAGAAGTTCTCGGTCGGGTGTACTGTGGGTATTTTTTCCAAAACAGTTTCCCACTCTCCCTCTACCCAAATGCCTAAATATATCCTTCCTAATACCTAAAACCACTAGCGTAATTAGTACATAAGCGTATAATACGAATGGGTAGTAAGACGCGGTGATAAAAATAAATTTGAGCTCTATGGACAAATATGTACATCTTGAAACTGGAGTTAATTTTTTATCTGATTGTTTTAATAATTTCATTATTTGAACTTGGTTAGTTACCTTTAACTGTGTTAATTTAATATAATAAATTCATTTAGCAAATTTGTTGCTTTCTGCTTTATCAAATGACCCAAAAAACAATATAAATTTATTGACACTAAAAACTTTAACCAAAGTCAGAAATAATGGGGTTTGCAAAAAGTCAGGGCAGGGGTAGCATAGCATTAGATAACACCCCCCAAAATGAAACCCTGGCTACGTGCCTGATGGGGGAGTTGAAAATTTACAGAACTATTACAATTCGTATAGTAAGAATCTCGCTAATAATACATTTGTCAGCATGAAAGAAATTGAACCCAGGATCTTAAGATCAGTAAACAGACGCGTCACTGATTGAGCTAAGATATTGGACATAAGTTATAACACGATTATTAAATATATCTTGATTAAAATTTAAACTTTTTGTTTTTACAAAAAAAAACTTTTGCTTTACATTATATAAACTTATCACGTGGAAACTCAACAAAAAAAACTTCTGTAAAGAGAACCTGCATAATATGGGTCTCTTTTCTTTTTCTTTTTCGCTCGCATCAAATTCGTAACGCAGTAAACCATGACGTATTTTTGTGCGATAGCCCTTAAGGGATGCTTGCAAGTAAACAGTAGCAAAGGAGAGTACGTTCATAGACGTAGAAAATAATACCGAACGTGTATTATATTGAATAAAATTATATATGGTAAAATACAGATACAATTCTTTTCCCCCACGCAAACGTTTAGAATATGTTTAGCTAGAGTTTGTGTTTGTGGTAACAAGTTTCATCCACTTTCATCAAAGAAGAGAGACAGTTTCTTCATATTATTTTTCAACAATTCATCACGATGCACTGTACCACTTATATATATATATATAGGTATTTAACGTTTTATACACCCCCAAATAATAACTTGAAGAGTTAAAAGAAATACTTTCTCGTTTTCTTACTTCGTTATCTGCAGCTGGCAGTTTTGATGGAATGTATTAATATTTATAATACAGTATTAATACAATGAGATGTATTGCATGTCTGGACTTCATCAATCGTAGCTCAGTAGTGGAAAGATTAGCCATTACCTATGAATCGTTGTTCAGGGGACACCCGAATATACTAATCCTACATCCTTTCCGTGGAGGCTCTTTCCATGTCCCGATGAAATGAGATTATGATGATAGTGATTATGAGGGTTTGTGGCACTATTGGAAACTCTTAAACCCAACTTAAGCCTAATTTAACCAAACCTTGGTGCCAATTGGGGTAATTCCCCTCTCGGAAAAAGTACCCAAGGTACCACCCGAGAATCAAACCCGGGACCCCAAGATTCGTAGCTAGGTGCACTGACCCCTACACCACAGGGCCGGTTAATACAATAGTAAAACGATGTTTATATTGGCCACACAAAATAAATTTGTATTTTCTAATAGGTTCTTCCTATGAAAAATGTATTGCGCACACCCAGCCTTAGCGTCTAGATCAAGTTTTTCAAACTTAGCTCCACCATAGTTATCTCAGGCTTCGTGAGACCATTCTAGAATGCTATTTATTTGTTTTTAATGCTATAAAATAGCATCAGCAATTAGGTTTGCCAAATTTTTCAAACCAGAATAAAGTGCATTTGCCAAAGGCGCAGCCATAGCATGTGATGTTTTCCGTTTGTTTTATACTTTTATGTTTGTAAAATTTAACGGTCACTATTGCATGTCCAAATAGGCCTGTTAGTGTAACATTTTTATGAGGATGGATTCAATAGTCAAACTATTATTTATTATCTGTTAGTTACGGTTATAATCGCATATAAATACAATATTCTTTAAATTGAAAAATGATATCTGGACATGGGAATCTAACCCGGAACCTTTGGCTTAGTATTACAATGCTCTAACCACTGAGATATTCAGGAGTCGTCTCATGCCCAGGGTCATTATTCGAACCCCGTGTCCAGGTGTCATTTTTCAATTTAAAGAATATTTTTATTAGGGCTCCAGTATGTATTTCCCTGGTCTAGATATTCCTTTTATTGGAAAGCCGGGTGTGGTCAAATATGAATAGTAAATAGCCTACCTCCAGCTTCGGTGGCTGCGTGGTCTAACGCGCTAATCTCATGTTGGTCCAGACTGCCGAAGGCGGGGAGATCGGGGTTCGATCCCGATTGAGTACACTGAAGATGGTTTTTCCTAGATGGTTTACCAAACTTCCTACACGCAAATGCGGGCTCATTTCCTCTAAATTGAGCCTTCCTAAACCCTAACCCTTTATTGTAATTATTACATAGGCGTATAACCCAAACGGTTGGTAAAACGTGGTGGTAAAACAAAAAATAAACTTGTTCAGCATCACACATCCTCTGTGTTGGATAGAATGAACAGTCAATGCTACGTAATGCTACGTCTATGACTCCATGCAGTAAGTGTAGGAAGAGAAGGGAGCTCTAGCTAGCTAGCAGACGGGTTTATATGGTGGTGGCATCAGGCAAGCAGAAGGCTCAGCGGACCTCCATTGCAACACCAACACTGCTATACGGCAATAGTAGTCTTATAGTGTGAGTAGGGGTGAGGTTGGGGGGG
>CABFWB010001062.1:74801-91438 GCA_902151455.1 Timema bartmani | reverse complement strand
TGTTGGGGTTCCCGATGGGTCTCTCTTGATGTGCCAGGGATAAGGTCTAGGGTTTGAAGGAGAGGGGGAGGAGGCTCTTAATAAATGAAGAGATGCCGGCCGGCAAGCTAAGAGCAATCTATGACAACGGTGACATGCCTTTCTTCGAAAATTGGGTGGGGGCCAAAAGGGGTTGGGGTAAAAACATTGTGATATGTCATAATCGTGGTTGTCAAGACTTCATTAAAACAGAGTGGGAGTCATGAAGGAGAAGTGAGGAGGGGGGGGGGTGTGAAGGGGAGAGGATGTTTCAACTCGTTTAGTGTCATAGTTGATAGGTCGTGCAATATTATGAGATGAACTTGTCCCCCTTTTTTTGTTTAATTAGAGCAATAGTGGCGGGATGAAGACATCACGTTGTGAAATGTAAGGGTGTGTTGTCAAATGAAGTATTCATGTTTATCTTACAGGGTGGGGCCGAGACAATTTAAATGATTAGTAACTTAAAAATTAACACTTTAATTGAAAAATAAATGCTAACCAGAAAAATAAAAGCAAACTCTATATTACACGTTTTCACTTGAAGGTTGGCAATCACTTTTCTCAACATAGATCATTAAATTGTTTCTGACCCACCCTGTACAATGAAATGTGTAAAATTATTTAATTAAGTTGTAATATATCATTTCAAGGTTAAATAATAAACATTTATGTCCCGAGTTCGATCCCCGGTTTTCCAGATTATCTTTTTTGTGGACCAGTGGGTCTGGAATGGGGTCAAACTCATCTTGAATAAATGAGTAGCGGCTCCGACACAGAAAACGGAGATTAACGGCCATATAATTCGTTGTCTAGCCCAAATGACACCCTCAATCCGAAAATGTTGGCGATATCTTCACTCACATGCGGCGGCCACTCGGTCGGTATGGCTCGCTTGCAAAGTTAATTATGTTTATAATTTATTAAATGAAATTGTTGTGTTTATTTTAAAATAAATAATTTTATTATTATTATCTTTAAAAAAACATAAAATGGCGTTGAACGTATTAAATAAATTTGATTCTCAGACGTTAAACTTTGAGATAATTTGGTTTGAATATCACAACCGTGCCAGATTTTATTTTAGTCTTCTCGTATTGCGAAAAGGTAGCGGTGATTTAAAAAAGATCAATGAGATTGGGCTTACATACTTTAATAGCTCCAGAGTTGATGTTTTTATATAATTTTATAATTGCCATTAACTTGTAAATAATACATAAATATATCCATATTAAGTAATGTAAGCCTTGATGAATCACATATATTTAAAATTCAAATCTTTCTAAGATTCGTTTTCAATTCGAAATTACAAATTAATTTAAATAAGTATTCGAATCTGATTTGAAATTTAAAATCCAAATAGTTACTGGATTCTTATTCAATATAATTTTATTTTAAATTATAATCCAAAAGTAAAACTTTTGAATAATTTAAGTTATTCGAAAAAGTTAGCATTATAACATGACTTGACCATAATATAAACTTGTGGAGTTTGTAATCTTAATTTTATAGTCTATTCATTATTTAAACATGGTTTAGTAGACTTAATTGTCGTCGGATTTGATTAATATAATATATATTTAGCCTGATTGTCGATTGACATTTGATAACATTTATTTATAAATTATTCGATTTACTTTTTGCTATGCCTGTCGTGGCTTACGACTTATAATATAGCATAAGACTAGGACCGGCACAATATCCAGTCCCTAGCCGTCAATTTATCAATGTGATAGGGTAAACCCATATTTTCATCAATGATAAATTTTTGTCCATGCCAGGAATTGAACCTGGGACCCTTATCTCAGTAGACATACACGATACTGACTGTGCTAAGGTGTCAAAATTATTATATCTAAATGTTAAAATATTCGATTCGTATTTTATTTTAAGCATTTTCATCTTAAAATAATCTTTCCTGACTCGATTTAGTAAGCAAATACGCAGTTTATATTCGAAAATTAAAACTCTTGGTTCCGTATTGACTTAAAAATTATTATTTGTGTCCTAATATTAGTTCAGCTGTAATATATTCCGTTCCTGTATACTTTAAAATCGTATTCCCGTCCCCTCCAATGGACAAGTTTACCAGCGTCGAACGTGGCGAAGCGCCGGCCGGGATGACGGTAAATCACGATCACTACAGGCGATAAAGTTTCACGATTGCTGTTGCGTTGACTAATTGCTCTCATTTTCGTAGCATCACGCGAATCTCCCGTCCACATGTAGCCTAGCAAGGTGTAGAGACTTTGTAAGTAGAGGTTGGTTCGTTACAGTGGCGTGTCGTGTAATGTTTCCAAGATAAGAAGAGCTTGTTAAAACTGTACCCATGGCACGTTCTCTTGACCCGCTTTGGTGGGTCGAATGGTTTGAAGCATCACTCCCGAAACAGACTGAACTGCCGATTATGGGGATATTGGGGTTTAAATCCAGGCCGGGTATTCCAAGGGGGGTTTTTAATTTCTACCTCCACGCAAACGTGGGCAACATTTATCTAAATTATACCTTCCTTATGCTTAACACACTAGCGCAATTTGTACATATGCTTATAATCCAAACGGGTAATACGACGCAGTGCTAAAAATAGATAAATGCTCACTCCCCATTTGATTAATTTCATATAGCTCTGCTATTCAAACCTCACATGTAAATAATTTCCCTATTATTCCTATAATATTTTCCTTAATACCGGGTCAATGAGTGTTCAACTAAGTGATGAGAACAATTCACAAACTGAGTTTAACTTAGTTGATAACACTTTTATTAAAATTGTGTTCGTGTAATCGGGTTCACTCGAATTGCGGAATAAATTGTACCTGTCTGCCAGTGCACATGAATTTCGTAACAACCTGTGATCCAATTTAATTCCAAACCCCTAACCTAACCTAAAATAACCTAACCTGGGCGTACCAAATTGCAGAATAGAGTATACCCGTCAGCAGGCATTTAACTAGGGTGCACTCAAATGGCAGAGTAAACTTGTCTGCTGGTGTCCGTAAATTTTGGAACAACCTGTAATCCCATTCAACTCCTGACCCCTAACCTCAACTAATCCAACCTAACCTCCATTTTCCACTTTGAACAAACTCATTATGAATTTAAGTTTTACTTCGCAGTTCATGTGCACCCGAATTAGTTGCTTCGCAATTTGTTTGCACTGGTGTAATCATATGGATGACGTTTTTTTCAGCAATAAAATAAAACGAAACATAATTAGAAGGGGTCTTGTGCTATAAATTTAATAGTTCCATAATAAATATTTAATCTATTCCCCTGTGTCCATGTTCGTTACGAACCCTAGAATCTTTGTTGCGAGCTCTCCAGGGGTCGTGAAACACAGTTTAAGAACCTGTGCTGTATGATGACCATGTATGATTGGTTGGTTGTTTTCTAACACCTCATCTCAATACCCGTTCGAGTTGTACGCATATGTACTAATTATGCTAATGAGGAAGAAATGAGGAAGATTAAATTGAGAGCAAATGTACCCGTATTTGCGTGGAGTTAGAGTTGAGAACTATTTGGAGGGAAAAACATATTCAGTTCACCTGACCGGGATTTGAACTCAGATCTTCTCGTCATCGGCAGTCCAATCCATTGCTAGCTTGACTCCTTTGAACATTTGGCTGCCGAAACGGGTTGTGTGATTGATTAAATGGGGATTGAGTGGGGGAGAACATATCACAGGTACAGTCTTGTTACATTGGTCAAATGGGGATTGATCGTGGGAGAACATATCATAGAAACAGTTTTGTTACATTGGTCAAATGGGGATTGATCGTGGGAGAACATATCATAGATACAGTTTTGTTACATTGGTCAAATGGGGATTGAGTGAGGAAGAACATATCATAGGTACAGTTTTGTTACATTGGTCAAATGGGGATTTATCGTGGGAGAACATATCATAGGTACAGTTTTGTTACATTGGTCAAATGGGGATTTATCATGGGAGAACATATCATAGGTACAGTTTTGTTACATTGGTCAAATGGGGATTTATCGTGGGAGAACATATCATAGATACAGTTTTGTTACATTGGTCAAATGGGGATTGATCATGGGAGAACATATCATAGGTACAGTATTGTTACATTGGTCAAATGGGGATTGAGTGAGGAAGAACATATCATAGGTACAGTTTTGTTACATTGGTCAAATGGGGCTTGAATGGGGGAGAACATCACATATACTATTTTGTTACATTATCCATCATGGCAGCATTCCACGCCACACCTATGATCCAGGGTGACACTAGATATAAAACATGCAACCTTACACTTGTCCCTATATCTTGAATTAGAGAACGTTGAGTTTCTAAACATGGCGCGTATTACTAAGCCGGTTTGAGTGGCTTAACTAAACAGGATTGTAAAGCGAACATACAGCTCTGTTGTTCGAGTTGGCCATGGCTAGGTTGTTAATTAGTCAAACGAGTCTGGTTGAATAAATAGTGGGAACACTTATCAACCTTTTTTTAATCCACGGAAGTTGTTGCGTAAGTAAATATTTCGATAAATGGCCCACGTTTCCCAAAACAAATAAAACATATAGTTAGCTTAAAAGGTTTTACTGTTCAAAAATACTGTATTGATGAGTTTTATAATAAATATTACCAACTTCAGTGACCGAATGTTGATATCAAAGCCAAGGTGTCACGGTCATGTTAAGACTGGCTTGCTTATGACGGAGAGATCAGGGTTCGAATCCCAGTTGGATCTAATGAGGGTGGTTTTATCCTAATTTGTTTCCCATTTTCCTTACAAGCAAATGCGGGTAGATTGCCTCTAGATTGCTTCCTTACTAATCTCTACATCACTAGCGTAATTATTTTGTATACGTATAGCACGAGAAGC
Organism: Timema bartmani; assembly: GCA_902151455.1. Classification (NCBI taxonomy): domain Eukaryota; kingdom Metazoa; phylum Arthropoda; class Insecta; order Phasmatodea; family Timematidae; genus Timema; species Timema bartmani. The sequence goes on along the minus strand of CABFWB010001062.1, from coordinate 86,564 downwards.
TAGTAAGACACCGCGAAAATTTGTTATTGGCTAAAAAAAAACAACAAAAAAAACACCAGCTTCGGTGGCCACATGGTCTAAAGTGCAACTATCGCAGTAGACTAGACTTTCGATGAAGGGGAAATTGAGGTTAGAATCAGTCGGGTGTGCTGAGGATGTTTTTTTTTCCAACATGGTTTTACACTCTCCTTCCAAGAAAATACGGGTAAACTTACTATAAATATAAACTTCTTCCTCCCAAGCTCATTAGCGTAATTAGTACATAAGCTTATAACCCAAATGGGAAGTAGGACGCGGGGCTTAAAAAAAATCTTCCCAAACCGGAACTAAAATCTGTTCATAGATATGCCCATTTGATCTAAAGTTTTACAAATTTATTAGCATGGGTTTTATTTTTGTACCCCGTTCAAATACACTTCCGGAACTATTTTCATGTTTACGCCTATGAGGCAAGGATGAGAATTTATAGGAAATATATCGATATTTATTTGGAGTGAGAGTGGAAAATCATTTAGGAAAATAAACCCTCCTTACACCCAGCCAGGATTTGAACCCCAATATTCCCATCATTGGTAGTCTAGTTTATTGCAAGAGTGATGCCTTTTACTTGTGTCAGTTCTCATCTCAAAGACAAATATGATAATTATTTTGCATTACGGGCCGAAGATATAATTATTAGCAATCCCATAAACTTAATATAGGCCTACAAACAACACTTAATAAACAATTACGTTCAATAATAATAATTAATTTTTTTTGTTGGTGGTGGAATCTTTTCGATTTTTTATTTAATTTTTTTTGTTGTTGGTGGAATCTTTTCGATTTTACTGCCAAAAACGTGTATTAATTTCCCAAAAATGTGTTGTGAAATATGCACACACACACATTTTCACAAAACAAATTTATTAAATAGATGCATGAATACAAAGCAATCTTGATATTTTTAGGTTTATTTTTAATTTTCCTCCAGGAAACTGTAAGGGCAACATTTTCAGTGAGCGCAGACCGCATTTGGCCTGCATGCCTCTAGTTGCACCACACTGCCCTAAGACCATGTGGCCACCAAAGTGGGCCATGAGTAATAATTGTTCTCATGCCTTGGAAAAAACACTCATTGATAAGGTATCAACAAAAATACATTAATTTTCCCATTATACTACTATAAAGCCACATGGCTGACTCACTCACTCACTGACATTAATTTTTACCCACTTCCAGATGAGCTAGAAACTTAAAATTTGACAAACTTATAGCTTCCAGCCTGTAACTGACGGTAAAATTCCAAAAAGTAAAAAAAAAAAATGTTTAGCCCCCGAAAAAAATTCAAAGTGGCGGAGCAATTTTAAAGTCGGTGTGGACCTTTCTTTGGAGGTCTCTTGTGGCTAAACGGTAAGACCTATCAAAAAACGGACTGCACCAGAAGCCACGGATTTGGCGAGATCCACGAGTTTGGTCCTATTACTTTTTACCGTATCTCCATCGGTTATACCTTAGATAGAGCTTGATTTTTTGATTTTAGGTAAATTTTGCACATTTTCTACACATTTTTTTAAGTGTTCTGACACACTTATGGGAAAGCTAGAATCATAAAATTTGGCAGGCATATTGACACATCCAATTTCCATAAGCATGCAAAATTTGATGACTGGGGATTTGGGGGCGGAGCCCCCAACGAGCAAAGCTAGTTTAATTTATGCAGTGCATAGCCACTTGTTATATTGGTCAAATGGAGACCAAGTGTGTGAGAACATATCATAGGTACAATTCAAACAAACAATGCTTAATGTGTGAGTGTAGGTAGGGGACACGAGTTAGGGGCAGGATTTTGGCAGTTTTTAAAGTAAAACATTTATTTTGGCCAAAATAAATTAAAATATTGCTCCAGTAGAAACATAGAGAGTTTAATTTTCTTCACATGATGATAACCAACAGTTGTTGAATACCTGTCAAGGGTGTACTAGATTTTAATAACAACTATTTTGCTAAAAAATACTCGCGTTTCCAAAATTTCCACCTCAACAAGATACTCCATGACATACTAGTGAATAACTCTTCAGTAAAGACATAATCTAACCCATCTTACTTCGTCATTACCCAACCAGACAGAACGAGACTCACACTTTTGTTTGCGTACCCACATGATCGGAGGTGTAAATAGACTCACTTCTATTACACCAATTATACTTTTTTTTAAAAAACTATGTTTAATTGATCTGGCATGAACATTAAAAACAACGAACAAGAAATACTGGTCGTCCACAAACGAACACTTTTTTCTTCGAGGCGAAATACCAGACTTATTTTGATGTCTTTCCCCTGTAAGCATTCCATCGCGTTTATGACCCGAAGCGAAGCGTTCTTTCTTTTGAAATGATGTTTTGCGAAAATTAATATGACCTCAAAGACATTTTTAGGGTGAGTAGGGAGTCCTCTCCATGACTATACCACTTAATAATATGGTTTTCAAATAAAGTCCAGGACATGAAAAATATCCAAACAAAGAGGTTTCGTTCTTTTATATATTTCTGACGTTTTAAATAATTAATTACTAACCAGAAGTTATTAAATAGAAGGTTTTAAGATATTTTTATTACCTTTTAAAAAATAAATACATAGATTATTTTAGGTAAGAGAGGGGGATAAGATAGAGGTGCTACAGTTAAAACTTCCACCGTGGTGTTAATTACTGCGAAGACTGTCCTTTCGTTAACGAAGCCACGGCACAAACAACAAGTCTTAGTTTTGTGGGAGCAAAGTGGATTATTTGCCATTTAACGTTACAGTCCAGTTTTCATAGAAAGGGCCTTTTAGAAATACAAACACATTTTTTGCACCCACAATTTTAAACATTTTACACTATTATATTTTTTAAAATTGATACCTGGAAACAGGATTCAAGTCCGGGACCTTTGGTTTGGGTACGCCAATCATCTAACCACTCAGCTATCCAGGAGTTATAATTTTTCCCAAAGAGTTTTATTTAAAAAAAAAGACAGCTAGCAAATAACATGATTCAACGCCTGAAAACATTAAAGTACATCCGATAACTTTTCTAGCTTTCAAATAAGCCCCTTACTATGAAAATTGATCTGTAGCCGTGTCTCAATAATTGATCTGTCATCATGAGCGAGGGATCAAGAAAGCAAACAATATTTTAAGGAGAGTTTTTGCTATCGATCCGATAATAACTTGGTGTATTTTTATTATGTATAGCAGAGAAAGTTGAGGTTTAAATCCCGACCAGCTGTAGTGAAATGATTTTTAATTAATTGGTTCCCTACTATCCATCCACTCCAAAATGAAACTAGGCTTTCATCTTTTAAATTTTACCATCTTTCTCTCTACCACATTATAGTAATTATCATAAATGCGTCCAACCTGAACAGGTAGTAAGACGCGGTGATAAAGAAAAACTATTCCACACTTTAATATAAAAAGACACATTTCATTTAAGAATGTGTGTGTGTGTGTATTTGTGTGTGCGTGAGCACACTCATATAAAAGTAACACTTCTTCTCTATCTGGGAGGTCCAATGGCAAGGCATTTTAATTGGTAGAAAGAACATCAGCAGAAATAAAACCATTAAGTACAGTTGTAGACGATTTCTTAGAATCATAAACAAGTTCGTTTTACCATATGGATAATTCCTACCGTGCAATTATTTCAGTAGCTTCAATCGCTCTTATAGAATAGGTCTAAGTATTCACAACGGCTTGCGAAAAGTCGTAATGTCTACCGTAATGTGATAAAACTATCAATCGTCTCTTTTTATGTTTTGAAACTACGGTTAAAGTATGCGTGTGAGATTTGAATCGTTTGTGCGAACACATGTGTGTGATACAGGCAGAGAGAGAGAGAGAGAGAAGTACATGCTTCACTATTCTCCCCCCACCGTCCACCAAACCCCACCCGTACGCCACCTATTCACACGTGCATACACTGGTTTATGAGTCGTTACACAGCTTCAACGTAATTACGATAATTCAGTGAACGCCCCTTCCTAGGTAGAAAAACAAGATGGCGAAGTCCACCTCAGCTACCGCCATCGCGGTATCTATTAACACTTCAAATTAAAGTCCTTTTTTTTTCGCTAAACCTTTAAGATAAAATACTATTAATAATATAATATATAAGCCTATAAGTTATAACTTATATATTTTAGCACCACGTCTTATTACCTGTTCAGTTAATACGCATTTAATAGGCCTACTAATTAAGCTAATAAGTTAGGAATGGGGATAGTTTAGTTCACAGGATGTGTACCCACATTTGATTGGAGGGTGGGTGGAAAACCATTTAGGAAAATCCACTCTTATTAAACCTTACCGGGATCGAACCATGATCTTATCATCAGCAACTTAGTCCGACGTGAGAGTGGCGCCTTAGAACATGCGGCCACCGAAACAGATCAATAATATTAAGAATCGATTTGTAATTAATTATAATTTTAAAGCGTGCTTTATATTTGGGTTTATTTAAAGGATGGGATGGGAGCTTAGAATCCTAAAATACCTGGAATCTTTAAGATATTCAAGATTTGAAGATTCGAGAAAATATCAGATTTAAAAGTTTAAAGTTTAAATAAATAGCAATTGAATTTTATACTACCTAATGGTGATTTATCTTAACATTATAGTGGCACAAGCTTAAAAAACAGACCTCAGATTAATAATTTACCACTTAACAGAATACATGAATAATACAGAGTGGGGCAGAAAGTGTTGACACATTTAATAACACTATAGCTTTACTATTTTAACTACTAAATGCTTCAAATTATACTTAAAATAATAACAAACGATTGAAAGCTTTCTACATTACCCTTGAATTATTCATTAAAAAAAACAAAAAAATGTGCTTTAGAGGGCAACCACTATATGCCATATGCTCTCAAATTATTATTATTATTATTATTATTATTATTATTATTATTATTATTATTATTATTATTATTATTATTAGCACCTCGTCTTNATTAGCTCCTCGTCTTACTACCCGTTCGGGTTATACGCACTTACGCTAATGTGTAATGGTAGGATGATTGTGAGATGAAATGGAGGACCTACAGTTTAACGTGGGATCCGAACCACGGTGGAGGCCTGGCATTCAACACATTCACAAGTTGTGACTAACGTTTCTCAAATCTTGACATGACTTTGCGTAACGTCTCTTGTTGAATTTCTTCAGCTTCCACTACATTTCTTTTTAAGTTTCTTAATTGTGCTTGAGCGAATAGCTTAGACATAACTCCTTAACATGCCCTACAAGAAAAAGTCTGAAGCTGTTAAATTTGATGAACGTGATGGCCAGGTGATGTCCACATTTCTTGGGAAAAGACTCCTATGAGATATTTTGAAAAAAGTTCCTCCATTGATATTCGACCTTTCTGACCCCTGAAATGCTACGTAAGGGAAGGGATACTACCAATATGTGGTTCCAGCAAAAGGGGGTAATGGCCTACATAGTCCAAACATCGGCCTACTCCGAGGACCAACTACCCTCCGGCTGGCCACCCAACTCTGTCACAACCTAGGCGACCGGCACAGACATTTCCTTGTGGGGCATGTTAAAGAGTCAGCCAAGAATAACTCAGGAACTTGAAGAAATGATTGCGGTGGAAGTTGAAACAATTCAATAAGATAAATTGTGCAATTATACACTGGTTTTGAAGAGCGCATACAACAGTGTATTGTATATAATGGCGGGCATCTTGAGGACATTAATTTTTTTAATGAATATAATTCAAGGGTATGTAGAAAATTGTCAATCTTTCGTTATTATTTTAAGTTTAATTAGAAGCATTTAGTAGTTCTAATAGTAAAGGAATAAGGTTAATAAATGTGTCAAAACTTTATGACTCGCCCTGTATAGTGAATGCACTATCACAAGAATTTTAACACATTTATTTCATCAGGTATTTTTTCTATAAAAACTTACGCATTTATGTATTAAGGTTGGATGGAAGGGAACGATAGTAAACATAAAGTTTAGGTAAGATCTTTATTAACTTTTGACATTGATACTATTTCATTGTTAATCTATTTAATTTATTTAAACTTTGTTAATATCATTGTAGCTAATACTATTATCGTTAAGATTTTGAAAAATAACTTTATTTTAGTTAATAACGAAAGGAGTGGATGACGTCACAGGTCATGTAGGTATGGTTAACGGTTTTTAATGGCAGAATGAAAAAGAAAAACCGGCATGTTTTGTTGTTTTTGGATAGCGCAACATGCCACCCCTACATTGAACTTTACAACGTGCGACTTGCTTGGTTCCCTCCAAACACCACAAGTCTTTCTCAACCAATATATCAGGGCACCATTCAGAATGTTAAAGTGCACTATCGTACATTATTAATGCAATCTTTGCTCACCACTATGAATTTTACATCATCCGCCTCTGAACTTGAAAGAACCGTCTCGGTTATAGATGCAGTTATTTGGATAAGTCAAGCTGTAAAGAAGTTGTTGCCAGAAAATGTGACAAAGTGTTTTGAAAAAGCAGGATTTTCTATTAGTGAAGTTACTGCCAGTGTAGAAAATGAAAATGAACAGCAGGACTTACAAAACTGTATGAATGAAGCCGCTTTAAATAACTGCAATGCTGAAGACTACATCAACATAGACAATAACGTGCAAACTGAACCAGACACAATGGATATCGATGCCTTAGTAGAGAATTTTAAAGAAAGTTGGAAAGGAGAAGAGGAGGATGGAGAGCAAGGCCGTAGCCAGCCAATAATTTCAGGGGGGGTTGGTGGGCCCATCCCCCAATTGACGGAGGCTAGAAAAAATTATAAATAAAAAACTGTTATAAAAGCTATCTGAAGTGTTTTTTATGGCAACACTACCCCCTAACTATCGGAGGCTAGGACAAATTCTAATTATTAAACGGCTCTAGAAGCTCTCTAAAGTGTTTTTTATGGCAACATAATCCCCTAACCGCCGAAAAATAGGAACAATTCTAAATATTAAACACCTCTAGAAGCTATCTGAATTTTTTTTATGACAACATAACACCATAACTGCCGAAGGCTAGAAAATTTTTAAAATAATAAACAGTTCTAGAAGCTATCTGAAGTGCTTTTTATGGTAACACAGCCCCCTAATTTGTACTTGTACCTTAATTTTGATATTGTTTGAATCATAAATAAAGCCATATATATTTTGTTCATAAAATTTCGGGGGGGGTTTGAACCCCGAAACCCCCCCCCCTGACTACGGCCTTGATGGAGAGGAATAAGAATAAGAAGAGGAAAATGAAATTGTGTTGGAAGAAGAAAAGTGTAGCGTGAAGACTTATCAAGATGCTGTCAAAAGTGTAAAGGAACTGCAACAATTTGCCGCAAAACGGAATGATCTTGATATGCTTAGTGTGATTTCTCAGACTAAAGTGTTTGTGGAAATTCAGGCAGCCGAGAAAGTAAACTGAGTGCAGAAAACCTTTCTTAACTACTGGAAAAAATAAATACAAAGTGATTAATGTTTTTTTGTTCAGTGTAATGTTTCCATATGTTCATTTATATTGTGAATAATGAGTACTGTGTAATGAGTATGGTATTTTATTTTATGATTTTCATCCCAATTACGTGCATGTCCCTGGTTTAATTTTTATAGTACACCTTCATTAAACGGAAACCTGGCTCCAACGGAAAAATGTCTAGGACCCTTGCGATTACGTTTAAGGCAGGTTTCACTGTAAAATCAATTTTACACTGCCTATTGTGTGTTTATTTTTTTGCCTTAAATGCTTATTGTGTTGCCTAAATCCCATATTTTTAATTCATACTTTCCTGCCTATTTTAAACAAGTTTGTGCATAAGAATCCGCTCCATGGTAACGACTAATCCCCCAGGCTCATAGAAATGGTTTGTGTCGTTTTCTGGAACTAGTTTTTCATTCTAAGCTTATACTCAATTTTCCCTTCACCTACAATCACTCTTTGTCATGTAAATAAGAAAGAGGGGGAAGAAAATTACAAAGCTTCTTATTTCAAGGTAAAGAGGAAAGCTTTCTGCTAGTTCTCAAATACATTAATATTTTCTGCTTGAAGTCTTTCAAAAAATTACTCTCTTTGTTAGAGGAAGGCTAGATCTAGAATACTTTGTGATCAAACCTAGTCTTATAGCTCCACAAATATGACTCAAAAGTCGTTGAAAATTAGATTATGCCACATTTTCACATATTTATTTCTAAAAACTCAAACTAGGTTTGTTAAGGAGAAAGAGCCCTGTTGGAATCTTTCGACATTATTTTGGCATGAACCAGATCTTGAAATAATACATCACTGATTAAATATTGCGTTATTACCTGAACATCTACACGTCAACTTCTCGCCTGCTGAGTTGGCCGCCTTAAGTCTATACACACAAACGAAGGGGGGGGGGAGGGGGGGAATGTATAGAAGTTCAATAATTTAAGTGACAATTTTCCAGAAAACCAACTATTTCTTTTACACACAAGCGCACACGACCAAAAATAATACACTCTCCAAGGAGATGTATATTTTAAAAGTCGCTCGCATAATGGTGTCTCTAATAAGCAATTGGTGACGCACAATTTATAGAGAGGGGTTTACGGATCCTGGCAGGTGTTACTGCCAACTAAAAGCAGTAGGACTGAGGTCACGGTACATTTCTACTTTCGGTATTCTTTGTAGTTAGCGCTAAGATTACTGCCAGGAGGAAGTTAAGCCCGGCGCACCTTTTCAGAGAGGAAACCTCTCAATTATAACCTAAAATAAGGTTGTAAGGAGTCTTTATTACTGTACTTTACCTTCAGAAATAAGTAAATTGATTTGTTTTGATCGTTTTAAAATATACTATTCGTTCATTCTAAATATAACATGCCTAAAGCACGTAACAAATTAGAATAAAAAAGCAAGTTCGATACAATCTTGCATCCTTTCTTATATACATAATATAATGTTTGGAATAAAGTTAAATAAGCTTTCCTTGAATAATCTACAAGAATTTTGTTTTTAATAAATATAAATTTTGAAATAAAATCTTAGAGTTTTTTTATAAAAAATATATATATATATATATATACTAGCGGACCTGACAGACGTTGTCCTGCCCGAACGTTGGCTTTTAGTTTGGGTGGCATAATTGATTTCGATATTAAAACAAATACTATGTGATCATCACAATTAAAAATTCACAATGAATATTGGGGTGGGGGGGTGGTGAAATTTTGAGGTTACATGTTCTGATATGCAAAAAATCTAAAAAAAAAGTCCCCCCACCCCAAAAAAAAATTCCCTAAAAAATAAACAAAATTCCTAGAACCCTATTGTAGCGCCACCTACCGGGTCCAATTGTGAATCTAAACCATCCACGGACCCACTCAAACACACACACAAAATTTCATCAAAATCGGTCCTGCCGTTTAGGAAGAGTTCAGTGACATACACACGTACAGAAGAATTATATATATTAAGAAGATAATTATCAAAATCTAATCATTAATAAACTAGCCTTTAACTTGTAGCATTGAACGCTTTAACACACGGATATTCTAATAAGAATGTGTTCAAAAATTTGAACATTTATACATGTAGATCTATTGCCCTCAGCTAACAACAGACGACACTCTAGATTAGTTTCTACGAGGTCACAACTCTGTCGGCACGACAATACTTTTCACAATATTATGAACAAGCTTTCACTATCCGAGCTACATAATTAGAAGGAATCGAGACAGTCTCATAAAAACATCAATGAAACACAGTTTCTTACTAATTTGCTACAGTTGCCAAAGAGGGAGAGAGATAAAGAGAGGGTAAATATATTAGAGTGAGAGAAAGTGAAAATAGTTCGCTTCCCATGATCCTTTTATTGGAAGCCTTCGCCGCACCTTTAGTCGTAACATGGTAATGAGGCGTTAAAATGAAGACGTACGAAGGGAGGTACAGAAGAGCCGCTATACATCATCTTGGCGGCGTGCGTGCGTGCGTGTGTGTGCGGTGATTGAAAGCGTGCGTGACGAAACACTTTACAGTCGCCGCAGACCGTGGTCAAAGTTTGGCAAACAAGTTTTCTTTAAGATGTGCCCGGGGTTTTATTGGGCTTTTTCACTTCTCGTAGTGGACTAACACCTTTAAGTGAAGCGAAGAATCTTGACATTGGTCGACAACGATTGATGCTTTTGGTCTCATCTGTAGGGAAGTGTGCTTGGTTCGAATCTCAGCAGGAATGGATTATAGTATTCTAGAGTAGTGGTTCACAACTTTTTACATAGTTATTGTAGACCCCCTGAAGTAAAGATAATCCGCCATGCACCCCTAATCTCACCCTCTAAACGAGATGAAAGCCAAAAAACCTACCTACAAATCTATAGTATTCTATATAAACTAATTCATATTATTAAAATACATAACAATTATATATATTGAATTATCAGTAAAAATAGGTTGTTTAAAGGAGTATAGACTATATAATGATATTTTACACTAATTAAACAGTCACCTAATGTGATGTTTGTTGTCCTATTTCTGAAGTCAGCCGAAACATGCACAAATGCTGAGAACGTTGTATCACCCAGATAAGTGGTGGCAAATGCCATAAAGTAATTTATAGCCCTTTTGGAAACATCAGGGTACACTTAAAGAGTATTAAAATAAAAGTACAACAGTAGCATTGAATGAAATAGCATCTTCAATGTCGAATCCCAAGACAATTCAATAATTAGGTCTTCTTCAATAGATGATTCACAGAACCCTACAGGGACTCTACATGGGCCCCAGGTTTGGGACCTCTGTTCTATAGCCACGCAGATTAAATGTCAAGCTCGCATAGTTTGATATACCTGTGACGGGGAGGTCTGGGTTTGAACTTCAAACGGATGTATTAAGGGTGATTTTAACTAATTGGTTAAACTTAACCTTAAACTTAAACAATACTTAAAAATAAGTTCAGCATTTAACACAGTAAAATTATAGCAATAGATTTATATTAAATAATAATAATTAAAAAAATTTAAGTGTAGCATATCCTTAGACCCAAGGCAATATTTTACCTTCTATTATGTGTCTTTCTCGTTTTGAGAAACTATAAGATTTTGATTAGAAGAAACTTTTAGATAATATAGTGAATTTTATTACAACTAACATTTATATTATTTTACTTTATTGGCTGAGCGTTGCGAGGTCATATTTTAACTTGATCATTTGACGTGTTCTCCTTGTCTAGATGTTGGCTCCGCGATAGCTGTCAAATGCGTGGAACAATTTTTAAACGAAATTTGAAAGAGATATTCTTAGAAACTAGACCCAAATGATGTGTGGAGACGTACATAGTTTCTCAATATAGTTATTCAGTTCAATATGGCTGCCACTTACAAGGTTTTCATATGTTTTGAATTTATAATTCTAAGCTATCGATTTACAAATTTTTTTTAAAATTTACCACCCGGTCAGGCCATACGCTTATTTACTAATTACGTTAACGGTTTTAGAGATTATGAAAGCTATGTTAAGGGAAAGTGTACTCACATTTGCCTGAAGAGATTGGAAAACCATTTAAGAAAAACCCACTCTCAGTACACCCACCCGAGATTCGAACCTCGATCACCCAGTCATCGGCAGTTTAGTCTACTGAGAGGGTAGAGCCTTAGACCATGAGACCACCGAAGCGGGTTTTATAATTATTGATATTACTGTATTTATCTAACGTTATTGCTGCAGGTCACATAACTTGACGAATGAATATATAAAAGATTGTTTTAGTAAATGCTTGTAACCTTGAAAAAAAAAAT
>CABFWB010001062.1:13472-70344 GCA_902151455.1 Timema bartmani | reverse complement strand
ACATTGTGCTACTGTACAAGAAGCTACTGGTACTGTATGTGGGTGTTGTCATTGTTGTAGGCGGATGTTTCCAGCATGCAGAGTTGCTGATGGACATTGTGCTACTGTACAAGAAGCTACTGGTACTGTATGTGGGTGTTGTCATTGTTGCAGGTGGATGTTTCCAGCATGCAGAGTTGCTGATGGACATTGTTCTACTGGTACTTTATGTAGATGTTGTCACTGTTGTAGGCGGATGTTCCCAACATACAGAGTATTGTTTACTAGAGCAGAGCTGCTGATGGACATTGTGCTACTGGTACTGTATGTGGATGTTGTCACTGTTGCAGGCGGATGTTTCTGACATGCAGATCATGGTTCAATGAAGCAGAGCTACTGGACATTGTGCTACTGTACAAAAAGCTACTGGTACTGTATGTGAATGTTGTCACTGTTGCAGGCGGATGTTTCCAACATGCAGAGCTGCTGATAGACATAGTGCTACTGTACAAGAAGCTACTGGTACTGTATGTGGGTGTTGTCACTGTTGCAGGTGGATGTTCCCAACATGCAGAGCTGCTGATGGACATTGTGCTACTGTACAAGAAGCTACTGGTACTGTATGTGGGTGTTGTCACTGTTGCAGGTGGATGTTTCCAACATGCAGAGCTGCTGATGGACATTGTGCTACTGGTACTGTATGTGGGTGTTGTCACTGTTGCAGGTGGATGTTTCCAACATGCAGAGCTGCTGATGGACATTGTGCTACTGGTACTGTATGTGGGTGTTGTCACTGTTGCAGGTGGATGTTTCCAACATGCAGAGCTGCTGATGGACATTGTGCTACTGGTACTGTATGTGGGTGTTGTCACTGTTGCAGGTGGATGTTTCCAACATGCAGAGCTGCTGATGGACATTGTGCTACTGGTACTGTATGTGGGTGTTGTCACTGTTGCAGGTGGATGTTTCCAACATGCAGAGCTGCTGATGGACATTGTGCTACTGGTACTGTATGTGGGTGTTGTCACTGTTGCAGGTGGATGTTTCCAACATGCAGAGCTGCTGATGGACATTGTGCTACTGGTACTGTATGTGGGTGTTGTCACTGTTGCAGGTGGATGTTTCCAACATGCAGAGCTGCTGATGGACATTGTGCTACTGGTACTGTATGTGGGTGTTGTCACTGTTGCAGGTGGATGTTTCCAACATGCAGAGCTGCTGATGGACATTGTGCTACTGGTACTGTATGTGGGTGTTGTCACTGTTGCAGGTGGATGTTTCCAACATGCAGAGCTGCTGATGGACATTGTGCTACTGGTACTGTATGTGGGTGTTGTCACTGTTGCAGGTGGATGTTTCCAACATGCAGAGCTGCTGATGGACATTGTGCTACTGGTACTGTATGTGGGTGTTGTCACTGTTGCAGGTGGATGTTTCCAACATGCAGAGCTGCTGATGGACATTGTGCTACTGGTACTGTATGTGGGTGTTGTCAATGTTGCAGGTGGATGTTTCCAACATGCAGAGCTGCTGATGGACATTGTGCTACTGGTACTGTATGTGGATGTTGTCACTGTTGCAGGCGGATGTTCCCAACATGCAGAGTATCGTTCACGGGAGTGAGGCCGGAGCAGAGGTACGCGGTGCTGATGGACATTGTCCCGGTGGACAACAAGAGGTACCGGTACGCGTACCACCGGTCGTCGTGGCTGGTGGCAGGCAAGGCCGACCCCCCGGCCCCTTCTCGCCTTTACATGCACCCTGACTCCCCCTTCACAGGAGAACAGCTCAGGAAGCAGGTCGTCTCCTTCGAGAAGGTCAAGCTCACCAACAACGAGATGGATAAACACGGACACGTGAGTGTTTTGGTTTTATTTACTGAGCAAAGAATACTTCACAAATTCAATTCAAATTCCATACATTTTTGTGTCCATAATTTTAGGCAAAATTAAGAGAATCATCTCTAAATGGCCATCGAAGGCCAGATTTTTAAGTTTTTAATTTCTCATTTCAATATAAAGTATTGTGATTGTGAAATAATTGATCTCAAAATTTTTATAAATATTTTACGTTTTATGTGAACACGAACCCAAAAAAAGTATTTTAAATTACTGTCTGTCCCCATGTCTGTCTGTCTGACAGTCTGTCCCTTGCCACGGATCCAAAATGGTTTGACGGCTTTTGTCCAAACTCGATATTTAGATTTATTTGGGCTATAACATAATATGTTTTATCTTTACTCTAGCCCTTCAATTAAGGGTAGTTTAATGATGATTAATTTTTTTAAGTTTCAATCTTTTTAAATATTGTTCTAACGATTTCGTTTAAAATCCATATCTGGGATTAGTTTGACATGAAAAATAGCACTCTCCTATATAATCGGCTTATGTGCAAATATTCGTTGAAGAGTAGTTAGTTTACTTATGAGTGATTTTTCAAAAACTTGAAGAATTTTACAAATCGCTCTAACGATTTGGTTCCAAATGGGTTTCTTGCGAGGGTTTGAGGCGTTTGACATGACAAATAACCTTATATACTTTGTTTTGGGTGAAAATTTGATAAAGAGTCGTATACTGAGGAGTGAATTTTTAAAATTAAAATTATTTTAAAAATGGCTCTAACGATTTTGCTTAAATTGTATATCTGGGGAGTGTTTGACATGAACGTGACAAATAAAACTGTATACTTACTTGTTTTGAGGAAAAAAATTATTTAGGCCTATTGGTAGTTTACTGATAACGGTTTTTATAATTTTAATATTAAAAAAAAAATACTTTTTCAATTTGGTTCAAAATTAGTACCTGTAGACTATTTTACATATCAATAATAATAATATATCTTTCTTCATCCAAAATACAATAACTTAAGGATTGATTAGTTACAACACATTTTAAAAAATTCGAAAGCTTTTGAAATTTACCTTAAAGATTGAATTAAAAATGTTAAAATTGTGAATTGTTTTTCATGATAAATAAGAACACGTTTTTTTTGTTGTTTTTTTTACAAATAACAGATAATTTTATGTTAATTGAAAATAATTGATTTTGAAAATTTGAATTTTCTTAAATATACTTGAACAATTTGGTTTAAAATATATTTAAAATGAGTGATTATTGTGCTAAACAAGATGAGATGTTTGGTTTTATGAGCAAAATTTATATAAGGGAAGCTTACTAAAAACTTATTTTGAAAATTTTCTTCTAAGCTATAATACACAATATGAGAAAGTTTGTGCGATTGTTTCGTACCATTTATTTAGATTTTTTTTCTCTAAATAAACAAAATGGTTCCTTAGTAGAAACGTTTGATTTATGTTCATGTCAGATATTCATTAACCGTTTAAACCCACTTCTGTGATCAAATGGTCTGTCTCGCAATATAATATAGACTGTCAATGACAGGAAGATTTGGGTTCGGATCCCAGTAACGTGCTTTAAGTTTTATTACATCCAAAGTTTTTCCACTCTCTTTCCATGCAAATTTGAACGTATTCCAGATTGATTAAAACTTAATCGTCCCTAGCACACTAGAGTAATTAGTTCATAATTGTAAAACCCAGTGCCATAAAAATGTGTTTTGTTAAATTATGAAGGAAATTTAACTACATTTTTCTCTCCATGCAATATTTTATTTTATTTGTTTTGGACAAAAAATTGCAAAAATAGTGAACATAATGTGGGCGTGTAGGAAACCTGAGTTAAAGGCAGTGTATTTGTATTTTTGCATTTTTAATTTTTTTTTATTTAGCACCACGTCTTATTGTCCGTTCGGGTTACACGCCTATGTACTAATTAAGCTAATGAGCTAGTAATTGAGCAGGTTGAATATAGAAGAAGTGAGCCCGCATTTGCGTTGAAGTAGAGTTGAAAACCATCTAGGAAAATTCACCCCCAGTTCACCCGACTGAGATTTGGACCTCAATCTTCCCTTCCTCGGCAGTCGGCCTCAATATGAAAATAGCGCGTTAAATAACTACACCACCGAGGTGGGTAGTGGTTTTTGAATAGTGTTCATATCAAAATATCTTTTTGGTCAAAATAAATTAAATAATTCTCCAGTATAAACATTAGAATTTAATTTTCTTCACATGGTGACCTCAACAGTTTTTGAATATCTGTCGAGGGTGTCCTGGAATTTAGTGGTAACATTTTCTCTTCACTCATAAGTTTTTCATCTCGGCCAAAACACTGATCTTAACTAACTTTACCTACACACCCACCTTAAGCCGATGGCCTTAGGGCAGTGGCCTTTGGTAGACAGATGCTTCATGGTACTAGCGATGCTTGATTGTCTGTCTATTTCTTATGCAGCTGGTGCTCAACTCAATGCACAAGTACCAGCCTCGGATCCACCTCGTCAAGAGGCACGAGTCTCAAGGGAACTCACCGATCACGGACCTCGAGGCTGAAGAGTTCAAAACGTTTATCTTCCCAGAATCTGTCTTCACCGCCGTCACTGCTTACCAGAACCAGCTGGTGAGTTGGAGATACTACACAAGTCTGTTGGCTTTAATTTTAGTGCCGCGTGCATCGGGCTGTTCACAACTCACACTTATTCACACGGTAAAACTAGTATTGAGTATTATTATTTCTTGGTTTATTTAACGTGGGAGCTCTCTGTGATCTAGTGGTAAGCGTTCCTGGCTACAGATCCAGAGGACCTGGGTTCGATCCTCGCGCCTCCTGAGTTTCTGTGAAGCAATGGGTCTGTAACGGGTTCAACTCAAATGAGGAGCTACTTGAAGGAAAAAATAGTTGCAGATTTGATCTAGAGAACTGAGAGTAGCCCATGGAGGTTTCGTTGTGCCAACCATATCACACCCTGTATCAGCAAAAGTAGGCACTATCTTCACCAACAGATGGAGGCCATTCGGTCTGTATTGCGTGATTTAAGGCTGATGCCATGGAGTTTTTTTTAACGTGCACGTTATGAACCGACTGATTATACAAACATAAGACCTATACACGAACTTAAATCTAGATTATACACATCACCCAGCCCCAGGCCGTAGGTTTATCACCGTACAATGGGAAACCAACGTTTCATCAACGATGATTTGTTTGGTAATGCTGAGAAGCGAACCGGATCCCTTGACTTAGTAGGCAGATGCACTACCGATTGAGATAAGGTGTTGGAATATCGAATAGATGCACCATCATTCAAACACAGTGAAAACTAGAGCGTGGATACTGGATAGTAGCTATTATACCTCAAAAGTGCCCCCGGTAAAAATAACGTATTTCTCCAATAATCTCTTGGAGTTTTGATAAACTGACTGTCATCATTTATAAAAGTAAAAATAAAAAGGATTATACACCAAAAATATGTCAAAAAAAAATTAAATTTCCAAAATATTAAAAGTAAATCCACATTTTCAGAAAACGACAGTTCCTTTCGACAACAGTTTCTAGAATTTTAGCAAAATAGACTTCAATTTTATTTATTTGGATAAAAGCATTTCCTTCTAGGATTGTATGGCCTACTATATTATCCCGCAATAGACTAGACTGCCGATGACTGGGAGACCACGGCTCGATCCCAGTCAGGTTTATTGAGGGTGGTTTTCCCTAAATAGTTTACCACTTTCCCTCCACGCCCATACTGATATAGTTTATATAGTACAAGTTAAACGTTTAGGAAGGTAGAATTTTAGGAAAATATACCCTCAATTGCGTAAATGTGGAGTGTAAATTTTATTTTTAAAAATACCCTTTCTATAACCGAGTAGGGTATCAACCCCCAACCTCCCTATCACCAACAAACTAGAATAAACAAGCTTGACATTTTGTACCATGTGGGGGAACAATAAACTTTAAAAAATGATATTAATAAGAAGGCCTTATTTATGTTTAAGGGGAACTTGACGTGAATATTTATCAATACTTCACACTTTTCACATTAGGTTATATGCCTATGTACTAACTACGCTAATGAGCTAGACATGTGGGAGGTTGAATCTATGGGAAGTGTAACCACATTTGCGTGGAGGGAAAGTGGAATACCATTTTGAAAAAAAAAACTCAGTTTCCTCAACCGGGATTATAACCTCAATATCCTCGTCATCGACAGTCTAGTCTAATACGAGAGTGACACCTCAAACCATGCGGCCACTGAAGCATATATGCACATGTTAATATTGTAAATACACTTTTCTTAGAAATTATTACATACATCATTCGACAATAATCAACCTTTCATAAGATCGCTAATATTGTAAAAGTGTACTATAATTGTCCATTGATAATTTATGGTTTGCCTCTAAAAAATTTTTAATTTTGAATTGATTAAAGTCAAAAATATATTTTTACTGACAAACAATTATTCATACATGGACAATTCTAGTAATTACACTTTTACAACAATAGTGAGCTTATGAAATGCTATTTATTTTCGCATAATGTGTTTGATAGTTTCTAAGAAATGTGTATTTACAATACAAACCAGGTGATTCGTGTCATGGGCCCTTCAATAATATAATATAATGTACTAAATTAGTTTTAGAAATTATATTTGTTTGAAATTCATTTAAGGCTAGGTACAAAACTATACGTCTGAAGTTTATAAGGTACTGAACTAATTTTAGGAACACAATTTCTCTTATCGACTTAATTTAAAGTGCAGGTTAAGAAAGCAACTCTAGGAGAAAATATACCCACATTAGTAGGAAGGGGAGGATGAATCCCCCCCCCTCCCCTCTCCCGTCACCTAGTGCAACCCAGCCAAGTTCCAAATCTCGACTAGCCCCCTCCTCGGCAATCCAGTCTACTCAAATTTCCCGAACATCGCTTCATGAATCAGAAACCTCCATTTTATCCTCCCCCTCACACCTTCACCACCAACATCAAAGTTTAATTTTCATGCACATATTACAACTGGTACAAATATTCTACTTATAAGTCTTCGAATTACGTCGGTAAGCTACCAAATCCTGTTATTCTATTTCAGTTTCAACGCACGAAATGGTGCTAATTAGCTAGAAAATCCTCAGCAAAATGAATCAGTATATATATATACATTTTTTTCACCAGTGTTAAATTTCACATAAAATGTCCAAACAACGTTGTTCAGTAGTGTATGTGTGTATGTGTGTGTATATGTGTGTATATACAGGGTGTTGCGTAACATTTTCAGTAATGGAGAATAGACATAAGAACCATGAAAATAGTCCAAATAGGGTGGGGTGAAAAAATTAGATGGCTTATGATGAGGAAAGTGATGGACAACCTGCTGAGGTCAGGTGTAGCTCACCTGAGTGACATTATTTTCAAAAAGTAAAAAAGTGTAGTATGTACTTGGCTTTTATTTAGCTAGTTAATATTCACGTTTCAATTAAATTGTTAACTTTCAAGCTACTAATCGTCTAATTATTTCGGCCCCACCTGTATATAACAAATGTCCCATTTGACCTTGTTTCCGTGTTATAGTCATGTATGCACTCCAGTAATTTGGAGCTGCTTAACATTATAGTAAGTTTCTTAAAAAACATTATAAATGGTAGTAAAAAACAAAATATATAATACTAGATTAATTCAATTTTAAATAGAAATGGGATTGTTGTTCTAAGGAACAAGGGAATAAAAAATTAAGAAATAATTCAATTTTAAACAAACATTTTTTCAGTCACATTTTTATTCAGATATGCCTTGTTAATATATTATCAACCAAAAATCTAGTCATTTACATGTTTCTCTAATATTAGCCAAAGAATAATCAATCTTTTATACATGTTAATAATATTTTAATATGTTTACAATTGTGATGTTCATAATATTTTATTATCTGTTACAATACTAATGTATTGGAACCTTGACTTGTAAGTAAATTGCCAAACTTTTCAATATATTATATCTTTGTGCTCATATAGCCATCATATTTTATACATTTATTCTTCAATTTTAACTTGACTTGTAAATGAATTACTAAAACTTTTCTAAGTATTGTATTTTGTGCTAGTTTAGCCGTTATATTTAAGCATACTTCTTTTTTGATCTTGTATCAACTTTACACAGCTGATAATCCCATTTCTATTTAAAATTGAATTAATCTAGTATTATTATAGTAAGTGCTCAAATTGGCCAACTTAAGCCTGAATGCAGATGTTGTGGAGTGTCAAAAATACATTACATTACTTAGGCTGAAGGTGACAATTTTTTGCGTTTCATACATCCATCACAGACTACGCCTTAAAATATGATTGAATAATGACCCTGAGCACGGGGTAGAGAATTGGTGCACTAATCCAAAGGCCTCTCGGTTTTTATCCGAGTTCTCCCTATAATGTTAAGCAGTTCCACATTACTTGAGTACAAAAATATAGTTCTAAAACAAGGTCAAATGGGACATATGTTTATATGGACTTATTTTAATTAATTTTGTGTCTCCTGTTTACTGGTGAAGTGGGTCCAACATTTACGGTGCACCCTGTATTTATGTGTGTATGTGCATGTGTGTACCGTGTTAGCCTGTGAAACTAGATTTGATTTATCAGTCTGCCAAACTGATACAGGTTTGCCACCATGTTAGCGGGTTGGTTTGGAAGGGGTTTGAAGGGGAAGAAGGGGTATTTTAATGGTGGTGATGGCTTCCCATTATTTGCAGGGTTGTTTTTTTTTCGTCAGCACGCTTTGAAGAGGAAGGGAATAGAGAGGGAAAAGGGTGGAGGGAGGGAGGCTTAATGGTTATGTGTACCTGCGCATATCAATGAACTCTCGCGTGGAATCACTATCAAGTGACCAGGAATTAAACCGTCACACATAGTGTTTTATTTACTTTATTTTTATTAATACACTACATGCTCAGTTTGCTAGGTATTAATGGTTCAATTTATTTAACCTAATAGAAAGAAAACGAGGAAGATGAAGTTTAAGGATTAGTACCAGAGGTGAAAAGATGGTGTACCATATTATAAGGGAGTCGAACATATCAGTTAGTGGCGTGTTGTGAAGCGTTTCCAGGATAAGCAGAACTTGTTAAAACAGTGCCTGTGATTTATTCTCCTCATTCCTTCTGTCCCCATTTGACCGATCATGCAAAGTTTCTGTTCTACATATCTGACCTGGGAATGTGTTCTAATTGATATATAGATATTTACTTTTTTTTTACATTTATTTGAGGTATTTAATGACACTTTATGGATCGATAGATTATAAATATTAGCACATGACGACTTTAAAACTATATTAAATTTAGAGCAAGCACAACATCCAGCCCCTGACCGTTGATTTATCACTGGTAAAGGGGGAAACCCACATTTCACCATTGATCTTTTATTTTGCCATGCCAGGAATCAAACCAGGAACATTTAACTCAGCAGAGAGACATGCTACCGACTAATCTAAGTAATAATAATAATACTTAGCACCGCTTCTTACTACCCATTCGGGTTATACGCTTAAGTACTAATTACGATAATGGGTTAGGAATTGAGAAGGTTGAATATAGAGAAAGTGAACCCGCATTTTCATGGAGGGAGAGTGGAAAACCACTTAGGGAAAACCACCCTCAGTTCACCCAAGTGAGATTTTAACCTCGATCTCTACGTCCTCGGCAGTCAAGCTCAACACGAAACTAGCGCGTAAGCCAATTACGCCACTGAGGCGGGTAACTGATTTAAGGACGTCGGACCCAATGACTGGTCTGTTACGGGATAAGAAAAACTCATAGATATAGTTTAGACTAGCGCTGCTCACCCTGGCAGCACTTCACGACACGTCACTGATCTGAGTATACTAAGCCGGTGGCTGCCACTGTTGATAATTATAATATAGATGTATTTAAATATTCATGCTATCCACACCAGCAAGTAGGTGGACTAAGGAGTCGGACTCGTCTAGTCTGATTCGCCAGTGATGAGAGAGTTCAGCGTTTGAACCCTGCTTGGATGGATTTAGGTGGTTTTCTCCCAAAAGAATATCCCACTACTAGCTTCGGTGGTCACATGCTCTAAGGCGTCACTCTCTTATTAGACTGGACTTCCGATAAATAAGGGTTCGGCCAGAGAAGTGAGTAACCCCTATTAAATTAAATGATATTCATTTCATAACTGTCAGGCATCTTAGCTCAGTCGGTAGAGTGTCTGTAAACTCGGCTAAGGGTCCCGGGTTTGATTTTCGGCATGTTCAAAAATAATCATAATTTGTTAAATGTGGATTTCCCCTTTTAAAGTGATGAATTAACTTACGGGGGCCGGGTGTTGTGTTTGTTCTAGATTTAATTCAGTTTATAAATTATGTGCTGATGAAATAAATTGTTTCAGAAAGTTGACATTAAATACCTAAAATCATATTTTTTTAAGGTTGTAACTATTCAAGTGTCATTCAAGTATATCCGAACGCTACCCCTACATTGGCAGTATTCCATGGGGAAGGTTTGGTTTTTAGGGAGGGCAGTAAAAAAGAGAGGGGGTGTTAGTCCCGTGACAGGTCCTGGGATCGTCGAAGTATCGATCAGGCCCCCAACCGAAGGTTTTTTTTTTTCCCGGGGAGTTCGCTGATGGCACCAAACCGTTGCTCCACCACTCCACCTGTCGCCACGACGTGATTTGCCGCGCAAGATGCCCTCACCAGGTCGCAGCACTGTGTGTGACGTCAGCGCCACTTGATGACAGCGGGATTTAGTAGGACTACGGGATTTCCCTTGAAACAAAAATAAACAACATTTTTCTATGAACTATAATGTTCGTTTACGTGGATTAAAACTGTATGTTCAACTTGATTTAGGAAGTGGTAAAAAGTAAAACAAAATAAATCTTAGTATTTCATTTAGAATAAATAAATTCATCAGTTATGGTTTCGGTCAACGGCATTACTTTCGCAAAAGGCTGGATTACCAAAGACGGTAATTTCCCAGTTCAAGCCCCGGCTGGGTGTATTGGGTGAGGTTTTTTCCCCTTAAAGTGTTTTCTATTCACCAATTTTTTTTAGGAAAATATGAAAGCTTATAAAGCAAATATTGCCCTAAAAATTTTAAATTTCAAAAATATTCAAAGAAGAAGCTTAAACTTTAGAAATTCACAATTTATTTTGACAAAATGTCTCAAGTTCTCCTAAACTGAATTTTTAATTAATATTATCATTTAAGCATATACATTTTCGATATCGAAGCCAAAATATATATTTACATTAGTCAGTTAAGGTATGGACGCTATTAAAAAAGAGTTCTTGTTGTCATAAAAATAAATGGTACAGTGCACTACACGGAATTTCTCCCGCTTTTATCTTAAAATAAATCTTTACTAAAAACTCATAAGATTTATGAAACAAAATAATAGGTCTATACATTTTTGTAGAAACACTCACTACACCAAAGATAATAATGAAATAATATTCATGGTTACTTACTCTATGACATTAAGAACTAGGAACACTGTTACAGAATAGTTGAGGCAAGAGAAACATCTTTTTCCACCAAAGAGCATTAAAATCCTATTCATTTTCAAAGATATGAATTAAAAAGTATACATATTTGTTTATAGCTCAGAAACTATGGTTTTTATAAAAATGTATCTCAAATAAAAGCTTTTATCTTGAATATTACTACAAATGCACAATAATAAGTGATTTACTATCTCAAGTAGCTGCGAAGAAATGATGAAAATTGGAAAATTTCCCCCATGTAAAGTACCCTCAAAGTCATTTTCAGGAGAGAATGAGAGTTTCCGTCATATTTATAACAATAAACAGTGCCTGGATATAAAATTCAATCAAAAACGTCAGAGCAAATTTTGAGAAAATTGATTTTTTTCTCTTTTTATCCTCCAGTAAACTATACTTAAATTTATGGTTCAGCATTTAGTTCCAAAAACTTCTTGGGAGGACCTTATGTAAACCCCTGATACCTAGTTTAAGCCCAATCTGTAAAATATTGTCGGCTCTAGTTCAAGGTACCGACAAACGGAATCGCAAAATTCCCCTTTTTTGGTTTCAAAGGAGAATTGGGTCGAGCCCCAATTAGTCCAAATTAGCGATGCTCTACTTTAGTTAAATTATATAGCTAGCCCGAATCGGTAGTGGGAAGTGATGCACAAGCACAAAAGAAAAACCAGCAGTAAAACTTTTTCTGATTCTTAAAAATAAACCATATCACTTCCCCTATTTCCCCTTAAAGTAGAGTAATATGTGTTATTATTGGTCGGCGATCCTAGCTGCCGATTGAGAAGTAAGATACTCATAACATTCTGACCACATACTCTTTGTTCATAAACTTGTCAACAGGATGTCATAGGTGTGTGTGTGTCTTTTTAGTGTGTGTGTGTGTGTGTGTGGGCTGCTGGCTAGACTCAACCACTAAGCTACCACCTTGAAACATGGGACCTCTTGCCAAGATACTATATGCCAATAAAAAAAGTATTATATATTTGTTAGATTGGAAGAACTATTTTTAAAAAATCTACATAAAAATTTTGAGTAAAATATAGATTCCATGTGTGCGTTCTTATTTAATTAAATGTTTTTTTCTTACAGTCTGTATTCATGTATTATTATTACATATTTAAGGTATTTGATAGGCACTAATTGAACGGCCTAAATATATCAGCATACGACTTATAAACTAAATTAAACCCATAATAGACACGACACCCAACCTCTGATCGTTAATTTATCACTGGTGAAGGGGGAACTCACATTTAACCAATGATAACAATTTTGACCATGCCGGGAAATGAGCCCGGGACACTTGACGCATTAAGTAGACACGATACCGACAGATATAAGGTGTCGGACGTCTGTAGGTAGCGTTAGTTTGTATTTTAGGCGTGCGCAGCGCTGTTCATTAGGTTGTGCAACTGTGCATAATATAGAATTACCCCCCTATCCCCACCTTTTACTTCTCCGGAGAGGGCCATAGATATACCTTAGTGAAAGTATTAGGGGAGGGGTGGAGTAGGGTGTAAGAGTTTCAAGTATAAATAGCAGTATTTATATTCATCAAACAAAAAAAAATGCTTCAAATTATTACAGTTCACGAGTTATAAGGAGTCACACTTGCTATTTTATGTTTTTTGCGTACCATTGTTAAGGTAAAATAATTAATGTGTGATGCTGAAATTGAGTGTAACTAGACATTCATATGAAGGGTATACAAATAAAGTTTTACTATATTAATACTAATAATATTTATAATATTATTAATAATAATCTTAATATATATAATTCTTCTGTACGTGTGTATGTCACTGAACTCCTCCTAAACGGCTGGACCGATTTTGATGAAATTTTTTGTGTGTGTTTGAGTGGGTCCGTGGATGGTTTAGATTCACAATTGGACCTGGTAGGTGGCGCTGCAATCGGGTTCTAGGATTTTTTTTATTTTTTAGGATTTTTTTTTGGAAGGGGGGGATTTTTTTTTAGTTTTTTTGCATATAAGAACATCTAACCTCAAAATNACCCAATATTTATAATAATGAATATAATATTAATAATTGACCGTTAAAAAAAATCATAAGTTCATGAATAATTGAACGTTAAAACCTTCTGAAAAGTTCATTAATAATTGAACTTCTGAGAATAAATTATAGTTATGTTTGTTTTTCGATACAGCTGATATTTGTGGAGTTGTGGGCGAAATGCCAAAAATGAAAAGATGTTTTATTTTGTATGTTGTCTTGACAAACACTGAATTTGTAATATTTGTGTTACTCACTAATTGGAGTTCATTGTGAATTTGTAATTATGATGATCACATAGTATTTGTTTTATTATCGAAATCAATTATGCCACCCAAACGAAAAGCCAACGTTTCGGGCAGGACAACGTCTGTCGAATTCGCTAGTATAAATATATAATTGTGTACACGTCATATGAATGTCTAGTTACACTCAATTTCAGTATCACACATTAATTACTTTACCTTAACAATGGTATGCAAAAAAATAATAAAATAGCACGTCTGGCTCCTGATAGCCCATTATCTATAATGATCTGAAATAATTGAAGCACTATTTATAGCTTATAATTAGGCCTATACACGCGTAATTAAAATTGTGCACTACATATTCCACGGTCGAATGACCCTAAATACCTCAAACACATGGTCATAAATAACTGACGAAGCCAATTATTTCAACATGTTTAAAACACATTTCTTACATACTCCGAAAGAACGCTGGCTTTGCGTATATTAATTTCTACAACCTTCTGAAATAGCCTTGATCAAATACCAATATGTCTCTGACCAATATTCAAGAACTGTTGAGAATATTCTGTATATAAAATTAAACTAAACACAATATTAAATTTATTTTGATGAAAATGTGTTTTGTTATAAAAACCTTAATTAACTAACTTTAATTTCCATCCAACATTAAATTTCCCAAGTAAATAAAGGAAATTAGGCTCATTTTAATGAAATAGGAAAATTTAATAGCTTCAGCTACACATTTTAGCATTTATTTGTAAAATTAAAAATCCGTTTGACTCGAAACTAAAGAGGCAATAACAAAGATTGGTTTTTGTTTCACCACGTCTTACTACCCATCCTGACTATATGCATTTGATTATTCTATATTAGTTTTTTAAGGATGAGTAAGATAGAGCTATAGAGGAAATGTACCCCAATTTGCGTGGAAGGAAGGGGGGAAACTATTTAGAAAAAAGCTCACTCAGTAAACCCAGTTGGGATTTAAACTCGAAAGCCCAGTCATCAGCAAACTATATCATATGGGCTTGTAATGTAGTCAGGATGCTCACCAATACGGGTAATTTGGAGAAAAGTAGAGGAGACATGTTTTATTCTCTTTTTAGAACCGCGTCTTACTATCCTTTTGGGTTATACGTATATGTACCAACTACACTAGTCGGTTAGGGATAAGGAAGAATTAGTTTACAGGTAATTTAACCTCATTTGCGTGAAGGGAAAGTGAAATTTTTTTTAAAGGAAAACCACACTCAGTGCACCCGACTGGGATCGAATCCCGATCTCCCCGTCTTTGGCAGCCTAGTCCAGCACAAGAATAGCGCGTTAACCCACGCGACCACCGGCGCGGTTAAGAGAAATGTCGTTGGATGGTGGGTTGTAAAGGGGGGAGCAGATTCAGATCTTGTGGGCTGTAATTGCACTCGGATTATCCTTTCACACCTCATCAATGGCGGCGCAAGTGTTTTAAGGAAACTGTCTGGGAGGCCCACANAAAAGAGAGACGCGGAAGGAAAATAAAAAGAAGAAAAACATGAGGCAGTAACGACAGATGCGTCCTCTATCAATTAACAGCCCTGCTCTCTTTACTAGATGTTCCTCTCGCTATAACGCAGACACTTCTACAGCTAGCCTAACCTTTGAAAATAAAATAAATAATATAATGTTTTCATCATCTTTAAATCCTCCCTCCTAACCCCCTTTATACCCTCTTAGCTTTTAATCTTTAATTTTGTAGTGATGAGTGTGATATAAAAATGTCAGCTGGTGTCTTAATTTGTAGAAAATAATTTCTAGTTTGTAGATTTCTCGGAGAAGTATACACAGTTTATTGCTTTTCTTCTAACACAATTTAATGAGCTTTATCTTTATTTAGCTTTCTTTTATATTATTATCATAGTTGTTAGTATTATATTAGTCCGACACCTTAGCTCAGTCGCTAGCGTGTGTGTCTACTGAACCAAAAGTCCCGGGCTTGATTCCTGGTATGGCCGACAAATTTATCATCGGTAAAATGTGGGCTTACCCTTTCATAGCGATAAATTAACGGCCGGGGCTGGGTGTTGTGTCGGTTCCAAATTTAAGTTAGTTTATAAGTCGTGTGCTGATATAATCATTCGGTTCAGAAAGTGCACGTTAAATACAGTACCTCAAATAAATGCAAAAAAAAAAAAAATCAAAATAGTAATAATAATATTAATGAAGACTGTCTTTTGAACTTATTAGTGTACGAGTAGAATTTAGTGTAATATTTGCACATTATGATTACAAGATCTGTGATACTTATGAAACAAGATTACTGATACGGAATTAGCAAATATATTTTTGATAATATACGTGCTTATAATTAACAAAATATTACCAAATATATCTTATACATTGTAAAGGCCCATTTGCATTCGCTAATGTACAGTACATAAATAAAATATTCGTACCAGTTAATAGGCCTATCAATAAAAACACCTTTACAAAGTTAAACCTTTTTTCGATTTTATTTTGAGGTTAACGTAGTAAGCCTACTATTTAATTGAATGCTTTTGTATGTATAAAAGACCCACGTATGTTATCTAGGGGTGAGAGTTCCTGGCTGCAGATCCAGAGGTCCCGGGTTCGATCCCCGGTGCTTCCAGATTTATCTGTGAAGCAATGGGTCTTAGAAGGAGGTCACTCAGCCTCACGAGAACAAATGAGGATAAACTAGAATTTTAAAAAAGTAGTGACTTCGGTCTAGAAAATTGACATTAATGGCCGGATGTATTGTTGTGCTGACCGAATCACACCATCTATACATAAATATTGGCACTATCTCGGTCAAAATGAGGCGGCCGCTCGGTCGTTATGATTTACTTGCGCAGCTGACGCCATAGGAGTTTTCTTATGAAAAGAAAAATAATTGCCATTCAAAAATAAATAATTCAATTTTCAATAGTAAAATTTGGTATTAATATTCCTACTTATATATTATTATTATTATTATTACTATTATTATTATTATTATTATTATTATTATTATTAGGTGTTCTATCTTAAGACAGGTCCATTTCTTTTTGTCAATGAACTTAGATCACCAATGCAACCGGGCCCCTGGCCTCTGATTCTTCCTTCAGCTCCCAGAATTTTCTTCTTTCCTTATAGTAATTTAGTATTTTAATCCTCCTCTTTCCTAAGCTCCTCTTTACCTCATCATTTCCTTCTATGACGTCGTGCAGAAGACAGTTCCTCATAAGGAACCTCATGTAACCTCCTCATTCACTCTCTAGTGGCCTCTTCACATTTTGAACCAAATATTTACCTAAGCACCTTGTTTTCAAAAGCATTTTTCTCCCCCCCTTCATTTTTCACAACTATAGAAAACAGCAGGTAAATATATTGTTTTGTGTATTCAGAGTCCTACATTCATTGACAGCAGGTGAGGTGTCATCAACTTACTGATTACGATTAAATCTGATTATTCTTAGATAAATGTAAATATATCGTTGTTACCAAAATCCTATCGGTTATTAAGTCCTTTTGAGAATGTTATACGCAAGAGGTGTATTTTTTAATATTAGAATAATGGGTAGTATCGATTTTTCTCAACACAAAAGCAACGATTTAACAACATGGGAAGATCCAAGTAGTTTTCCTACACCTGCAACCATTCAAAATGATTTATTTGTTTCCCACGGACTCAAGCTACGGTTTATACACCTCCCTCCCCACCTCCTTCCTACACACTCCGTGCTTCAGATCAATACACGATAGTTTATACATGTCGGCTGTCATTCAGAACTTAACGAGTCCCGATAGAACATGAAAATCCTTATTTCGTTTCCTCTCCTTAAAAGGAAAACAAATCTCTGTAGGCTATAACTTCAACTATTTAATATAGTTTTATTTAATGTGCAGTAATTAAGGAGATCACCTACCGTAGCCCAGAGACATACTGAAGACGATAAAAAAATATCCTGCATAACTTAAGTCATTTGTTATATTAAAATATGTCTGACGCCAAAATAGAAACTAGAGCTATCAAATTTCTTGTCTATTATCAACGTCGTTTTACCCTAAATGCTTCACTTCTCAGATTAAGGTAAACTATAAAAGACATTTGTGTCCATTCCAAACAAATAAAGTTCTTAAAGGGATCATAAACACAATTTAAAAAAAATATATATTGAGAATGTTTTAAATGGTTTTGCAACTTTAGAATCACCATGTCTGAGAAATAATGCATCTTCCTTCAAGTAGACGGCATCTAGCCACTTACAATCTTACTTAATCCATAAGAATATATCAAATACTGGATATTAACTAAGAATTTGTTAATATCTAGATTTTGACATATCTTTTCTTATTATTCTTATTGTATGGAAGTACGAAATAATAAGCATTAAATGAATACAATTGTCAGTACCATCCGGAATCGAATTAGGATCTTCCATATGTGGATGGGCTTAAATATAAAATAAAGATTAGTTTTAAAATTTATATTCAACCGTTTAAGGCTGTAAGGTTTTCCAAAACTTGTGAATGTGGTGAGTAACGATTTACTTACTAAAGTAACTAGCCAGAAGTTCAATGGGAAATAGGCCTAATTGGTTAGAACTGATAGTTGGCTCAACTCTGTTGTGGTTAGCTATGACTTAGAAGAGGATGGGTATCAATTTTTTTTATCTTAACAAAACGTGGTTTTCCATATTATTTAGCTTCCTCTTGGGATCATCCCATTTTTACACTAGCGTTATAGGGATGAATAAGGTGGGATTTGAAAGACACTGCCTTTATTTGCGGAAATGTAGGGAACGTGAGAAAAGAATAGTATTTTTTCGTTTTTATAGCGATATTTTTTAGTAAGTCAATAAAATAGTGCTCTGGTATTAACATTTAGTTTAATTTTCTTCTCATGGTGATAACAACAGTTGTTGAATATCTGTAATGAGCACATCGGTATTGGATAAAACACTATTTAAATTAAAAGAAAATGTCATTAAATTCCAGGAGACCCTAGACAGATATTCAACAACTGTTGATATCAACATGTGAAGAAAATTAAACTTTATGTTTTTATCGGAGAATTATTTTATCTCTTTTGACCAAAAAAGTTTTGATACAAAAACTGCAAAATAACTGCCCTTAACTCGTGTCCACTACACCCCCCACCTTAATATGAGGTATAGTGGAAAAGATTTAGAGAGAAAAAAACCTCTGTTTACCTATCTGGGGCTAGAATCCTAACTAGCCTCATCTTGATTAAACCAGACAAGACGACAGTGACGTCTTTGGTCACATGGGCATTGGTGTGGCTCTCATTCATGTTTTAACACCGTGTATAATATATTTTAATTTTCGTCTCCAAACCCTTATATTAATCAAACAGTCCAATCTCCCCAGGAAGAGGTTTATCTGACAGCTAGAATGGATAATATATATACTTTCACGTATTTATACATAAGTTCACATGATCTGCGGCTGTCATTTTTGATAGATATGATCAATACCGATAAAATATATTTTATGATATTCCTATAGTAAAATTTAATCATCGTTCGTTAAAGATATGATTGTATTTTATAAAAGGACATTTCTATGAAAATTAGATTATAGAAATAAAACCTTCCCTGGTTTTAAAAATCTATCAGAAGATAAGCATTTTGCTATACATTTGAAACCATGAATTCCAAAATATTTCAAACGCATGCTTTTAATATAATTACTCTTGCCTTCCCCCTTCTCGATCCAAAACACCCTTTGTGAAGAAATTTCTCTTTCCAAATGTCCCTTCTTAATTATTTGCTTCGCCACCCAGAAAAATGTGGCTAGGTGTTACGGAAAAATTAATGGCGCGAATAAAAACATCGTATATCTCACAAAAGACTACGTGACAGAGATTTGTTTCCAAATATATATGTAGATATAGACACGGGTTGAAGTTTGTCGCGGCATCTGTGAAGGAGGACATAGTTCATCTTGTAAGCCTGTTAGAAAGATCTCTC
Organism: Timema bartmani; assembly: GCA_902151455.1. Classification (NCBI taxonomy): domain Eukaryota; kingdom Metazoa; phylum Arthropoda; class Insecta; order Phasmatodea; family Timematidae; genus Timema; species Timema bartmani. Next base: position 50,758 of record CABFWB010001062.1, on the reverse strand, counting down.
TGTATAAACTACATGTGTCTATAAAAAAAAACACTCGACCATCAATCAGGCAAGGCTCGTCGCCTATCCCAAATCTTGGCAACTTCATTCAAGCTGAGGCCCCGGGTCTAGTACAATCTGTGAAACAGAACTGGAGCACCCTTTTTCAAGTCAAACGCGAATGGTGATCTCGGTTCGAACGATTTCAATATCAAACAAAGTTTTTATTTTTCATCTTAAGAACTAGAGGGAAATGAGCTTTTAACATAATTTTAGTTACAAAGTCTAACACAGCTTCAAAGACATTAAAACAATCCTCGAATACGTATGCTCTTTTGCGACCCTTCTAAAAAATTAAACACAGTCCTAAAACAATGACAGTTAAACATAATATTTTAAAATTGGTTTGTGGTTTCGTATCAACATTATAAGGTAAAAAATCTTTGACAAATAAAAAAAAACTACACAGCTAGCGTTCCACACCTTTATACAATTTGATTTTACTTTGACATAGATGACTATTCAGTCAAGCGGATGACTTCTTCCATTTAAAAGGCAGCTAAGGCTCCAAAGTAGCAAAGAGCTTAATGATCATATAAATAAAATAAATTTATACTTACGTGCTAACGCTGTAAAATCAGGAACAGCACACTTTCCATAGTTACTTTTGAAAATTTAATCTCAAGAATATATATTTTTAAAATGTATATATTTTATATATACATTTGTGATTTTGGTGCCTTAAACCACTTGAACCTAGAGTCGGATCACTCAAAAACCATAATAAATAGATAGATGAAATTTGAATGGGCTTATGCACTTTATGAAACCCTAAGGTATTGACTTCAACATTAATTGCAAACATTACGCCTAAAAAAACGTGGCCACCGGTTGGGATAGCTTCAAAACCAAGAAACCTAAAAAGCTGAAATTTGACCTATGTTGACTTCCACTTCAGTGATCAAACGTTCTAAGGTGTCACTCTCGTGTTAAACTGGCCTGCGGAAGACAAGGAGATTGGGGTTTGAATCCCTGTTGCGTTTACTGAGAGTAGTTTTCCTAAATTGTTTTCCACCCTCCTTCTACGCAAATTTGGGTATATTACCTCTCAAATTCTTCTTTCCTCATCCATACCCCATTAGAGTAATTATCTTATATGCGTAGCCTGTAACCCAAAAGGGTGGTAAGACGTCGTGATAAAAAAATAAACTATCTTAAAGGGGTATAATCAAGTCTTATATTTTTATTTTTAGATCTCTTGAAGGAAATATGCCTTAACACTAATAGACCACCTGTGCAGCGTTAATCCAATACCAATAGACATCGAAAGATGAAACATTCCATAAAATATCAGTTCAACCTCACTGTGTGAACCATGAGTACATTTTTAAAAAAAGTATATATTGTGATCCTAATACCATAGTCCACGTGACCACCAGTGCAGGTGAAAATGAAACCAGTAAACCTATAAAGTTAACTGGCCTAGGGGTATAGTGGTCAGAGCCTTAGAGGTCCCGGGATTAGTTCCCTGCTGGTACCGAGGAATTTTTATTGAAAGGGGACTTGTTTTCATGACCACCAAAGTTTGGTGAATTCAGCTTAAGTTAGGTTAAGATCTTTATTGGCTTTACCCCATCATATTCACTAAATCATCTAATTGGGACATGGAAAGTGCCTCCATGGAAAGGATGTATAATTAGTACATTCGGGTGCCCCTTGGGCAAAGGTACATTAGTACTGGCTAATATTTCCGCAAACTGAGCTACAAATTGATGTAGCCCTGCTGACACTCTATTATTATTATTATTATTATTATTATTATTATTATTATTATTATTATTATTATTATTATTATTATTAACATTATTACCTATCAAACTACAACTTGATTACGTACATCAGCTTAATACACGTGCTAAAACTCCAACCTTATAAGCATCCCAATTCACAAATCTGAATCTTATTCCCTTTCGTCCACAGTTGTGAAATCGCAGGTGTGTAATGCGTTACCTTTCCCCCTCCCCCATCACACCATAATAAAGGATTGACTAGGCTGGCTGGATTCATTCAAAAAATTCACTTAAAACAAAATGTTATTTCTAAGCGAATCTATTGTTTCATGCTTGTAAAACATATTAAAAATAACTCTGCTTATATGTGTTGAAATGTTTGTATGAATAAAATATCGTATTTTGGGATGATTTGTATTTGAAATTCTTTGTGCCATTACAAATGGACATGAAAACTATTTACTATTAAAATCAACGAAATTTTATATGCATCTATACTAGTTTTTTAATGGAATATACTGGTAATCGCTAAAAAAATTCTACCAAATGTGTGATTAATATAACATTTTTGGTGGTAAATTGTTTTACAATCTCTATTTTGAGGTGGCTTGGATATTGCCAATCAGATGTTGCTCTTAGGTTAAATATTGAAAAATCCACTTCGGTGACCCCATGGTCTAATGCGCTATTCTCGCTGTAGACAAGGTTGCCGATGACGGGGAGATCGAGGTTCTAATCTTGGTCGGGTTTACCAAGGATGGTGTTTCCAAAATGGGTTTTCTCTCTCCCTCCGCGCAGACGCTGGTACACTTCCTTTAAATATTACCTTCCTAGTCCCTAAATCCATAAGCGGAATTAGTCTACATAAGCGAGTAACCCGAACGGATAGTAAAACGTGGTGCTACTATACATATATATGGTAGCCAAACAGTAGGCCTACACGAATTTGGTTTTTACTAAAATGACATAAAAATTATTTTCTATGAAACTATATAGACTTGTAAACGTAGTATAAAAGTTGAAGTTTTCCACACTGAAGATTCCGAAAAATTCACATATTTCGCTTGATCACTAAGAGCAAAGTGGCCGAGAAACGAAAGGTTACTGGTATATGAGCGTGTAATGGAGCTTTGTGAATTATTATTATTATTATTATTATTATTATTATTATTGTTATTATTACTAGCACCACGTCTTACTACCCTTTCGTGTTGTAAGCACTTACGCTAATGTGTAATGGTAGGATGATTGTGAGACGAAATGGAGGACCTACAGTTTAACGTGGGGATCCGAACCACGGTGGAGGCCTGGAATTCCACACATTCACAAGTTGTTATTAATACACGGTCTTGTTAGAGGTGAAGGAATGGTTTGGCAATCAGATACATTCTGTGCCGGGACCGAGGATTGAGCCCCGTACCCCGAGCAGAGAAGTCTGACACCTTACCTTACCCCTAGACCACTAGGTCACCAATTGAATGTAATTTAACAAGGGGATCAAAACACAAATTGGATTTATATTTTCTTCTTATCCTCTTTGTTCTATTACTGCCGGACAGCTCCACCCAGGTACGTTATAAAACCACTTGGTTTCTAGCGCTTATGAATTTTGCTCGACTATTTTAGCGCCTTTAAGGCATGCTACTTAACGAGATATAATTATTTTACGGTTAGGGAAATGCGGTGGGAAAAAAAATCCTAGTTTAATTCTATGAAAACCCGCTTAGGTGGTTGAATGTTCTAAGACGTTACTCCAGCCATAGATTGAACTGTCTATGACAAATATATCGGAGTTAGAATCCTATCAGGGTAGACTGAGGGTGATTTTTTTGCTAAATGCTTTTTCACTCTACCTCCACCCAAATGTGGGTGCACTTTCCACTAAATGCATCCTTCCTCATTCCTGAACGCACAAGCTTAATTAGTACATATGCGTAAAACCCGAACTAGTTCTAAAAACAAAAACTACAGTTTTAAAAAAAAATCCTTCCTGTGCGTCCTCTTCAGTTCTCCACTTTCTTGGGACCCGACTATACACGGGTTTGTCTTGTCTAGTCGGCCAAACATAGCGCGGGCCATGCTTCATTTGATCGCAACTCTGGCGTAAAGTAGGGAAGGACGGCCGCACTTCTTCGACTCGAGTTAATAGGTGAGGTTCCACTTTACTTCACAACGAGAGAGAACGTGTATATATATGTGTGTGTGTGTGTTGAACAAGGGGGGGAGGGGGGGGAATAGTTGGAGAAGTCTTTTTCTGTATACTCTCTCTTTTATTCAGATTTAGAGCGGAGTATTGCTTGGACAATCAGGGCTTAAGACACTTGTCTCAACAAAGATTAAACAGGATTTGAACATATACATTATTTAAAATCCGTCCTGTGTTTGTCTGTTCTTCCAAGTATCTTTCTCCCACTTACCAATGTCCTAAAGAGCTGAAATAGGGTATTGACGCTACGGAGCTTGCTAACTTTATGAGAAAAATCCAAAATGATGAACCTAATACAGCGGTCGCAACATACAAATTGAGTCCTTGAGACCTGGCATTTGCTGAGGACTTTATGAAGTATGCCAAATATATGAGAAAAATCTAAGACTTGAAAAATCCAAGATGGTCGATGGAATTTGCAAATTTAGTCCTACAAAGCTAAAATTTGGTAAGAACACTATGGAAAATGCTATTTTTATTAGAGAAATCCGAAACTTGAAAAATCCAAGATGGTGGACGAAACGTTTAAATTTAGACCTACAGAGCTAAAATTTGGTAAGAACACTATGGAAAATGCTATTTTTATTGGAGAAATCTGAAACTTGAAAAATCTAAGATGGTAGATGCAAAGGACAAATGAGTTCTAGAGACCTTAAATTTGGTATGGATGCTATGGAGCATTCCATCTGTATGAGAGCAATTCGAAATATGACTAATCCAGTTGTTTTGAACATTTTTAAATTATATGAAAACAACAGGGAACATACTTGGGATGAAATACGCAATTACGTTTGTCTGAGACAGAGATAACCCCTAGTATTTTATATTACTTGTGAATCTTTACAGCGATGGCTGTAGAATATCGCTCTACAGTATATTAAACATCTTTTTTTGCAAGAATTTATATAGAGATTAGGCTTCATTCAACTTTCTAGCTAAAAGTTTACTCGTCAAATGTTATCAACTTTCCATTCGTTGTTTAGTTTCAAGCAAAACATATTTTTTATCCTTTGCACCACGATGATAATTTTTAAACGACCCCCCCTCCCACCTCTGTATCTATTTATTGCACCATACCACTTAACTAAGAATTGAGTTGTTATTATTTCTAAACGATAAAAAATATTTCATTTTTTCGATGTTGGATGACTTGAAGGAAAAAAGAAATTTTTGGGAGCTGAAGGAGGTGGCAGAGGACAAGGTGCATTGGCAGACAAAAACAAAATGAATGTATCTGTCTTAAGACAGAACACGTAATAACAATGAAATCACAAACAAATCAGCGTTTTCATGGTGATGCAAACAAGGAATGATTGTACGGATGAGCCACTGTCTGTACGTACACAGTAGAAAATCTGGAAATTTGCTAGGAAAATTGAGTTTTCATTTTAAGATATTATTTTTGATGACATTCTGGATTTTTTACCTTTGAAATGAATATTCGTTTGTCAAAATCTATGTAGCCATTTTCTCGTAATTTCAATTACCGGGAATGGGCTTATTAAACTATAGGCCTATTAATATAAGCTTATAGACTAGCTGGTCCAATGACGCATCGTGCGTCAAATCTGCAATAACCGCTCTTAGCTATTGACTTTGATTTTATAAATGTAAATAGGAAATTCAATTAAACTAGAAAATATATATATTCCTAATATAATTTTAACTAAAAATTAAAATTTAAACTCTTTTAAGAATAAATTACATTTAAAATTTAAAGTTTTTGGTACATTCTCAGAGTACAATATTTTATTTTTATAACAAATCATTTGGATTGGAGCAATAGCACTTTAATTCAAAGGTCTTAGAATCGAGTTCTATGCCAGGTGTAATTTTAAACCTAAATTTAATTTAATTGAAAGATGTAGGCCTACTAAGTGACAGCTGTGTACGAAAGCATAGTTTTTTTTATCACCGCTTCTTACTACCCATTCAGGTTATATGCCTATATAATAATTACACTAATGGGTTAGGGATGAGGCAAATTGCATTTATAGAAACTGTAATCGCACTTGCGTGGAGAGAGAGAGAGTGGGAAACGATTTAAGATAAAGAACCCTATGTACATACGACCGGGATTGAACCACGATCTCCTTGTCATAAGCATTCTAGTCTATTGCAAGAGTGACGCCTTGGACCATGCGGCCGCCGATGTGGGTCATGACCATAGTTAATTTCCATCCTTCCAAGTAATGTTAGTCCATGGTCATTATAAGAGGCACACACACAGTTACTAAATGAATTGAAGCGTTACTTAGACCCGATCTAAGGACCTCAGCCTCTATAACCCCTTACATATAAGAACTTGATTCAAAGTATTTAGTAGCACATACTTCAATCTTTTTCCACTCACGCTTTATCTTCCGTGTAATGTTCCTTAGAATATTTTTTTCAGCAGTCATTATCATCCTCTTTTTTTTTTCACGTACTTTTTTTTCTTTAGTTTGACACTTCGTCGTCTTCATCCTTCCTAGCACGACATTTATTTTTGAACTTTTTTTTTTTAGCTCACCCTTTCTCGTCATTACATTTCTTCTCCTCATCATTTCTCATGAGACATTTCTCTTTGACAATCCTGGGCTATTTATGAACCAGTTCTCACGGAATCTACCGACAATAGGAAGTAAAAATAAATGAAAGTTGTCATCTCATATAAGACGACCAACGTATTATAGAATTAATAGTAGTGAACTCCGAAAGACTCGCTTTCATACACGATAAATATGAGAACTAGAACCTACAGTGATAATAATTAAAATTATCATTATTATCGACTATGATATCATTTGTAATGAGCTCCGAGCCAGTCGCTTTCAAACCTTATGGAAATGAGATTTTAAACCTAACGGGATTTGAACCAAATTAAGATTATTAGCACCTAATATAGGCCTATCTCTTTAGTAAACACCAAACCAATCTTTTTCGTAACTTATGAAGATCAGATTTCGAGCCTACTGTGATTATAGTCAAAGTATTTTAGATTTGGCTGGACATCTTTATTAGAAAATCGCATACGACATCTTGAATACACTATAGCCGAGGTCTAAAAAGATAATTATCATTTTAATCTCATGGGTAAGGGATATATGCATTCAAGACTAAGCTACCATTTTTTAATTTCAACTAGAACGTTTAATACAAGATATACCAACGACTTATTGTTTAAATAATAGTTTTTGCAGAAATAATAAGGCCCTTGGCCCTGTCGAGTGCAAGTATAAAACCTATTTTGTGAGATGGTTGGCGGGAGGGTTAAAGGCGTGGCGTGGCTTCAAAAACAACCAAAGTATCCTTCCCTGCCAACAAGAACAAATGGATCACGGAAACCGTAGATGGCGCTGGCTACCGGACAGGTTTTGAGTAAAAATCATACGTTTGGAAATATCAGTTTTCTCGAGAACGATTGAAATTTTTATGTTAATATTTTCAACACCCCTTCTAAGCTGGTGTATCGACGTTTATTAATTGTTACATTTTCTTAATTTTTGTTATGAAGCCAGCAGTTTTCTATTTTAAAAATGTCAATTTTATCGATATTTGATCACTGTTAAAATTATAGAGGAGGTGTGTAAATAAAAAGTATAACTTAATCAACATGCTTCTATTCTTGAACAAACTTTTCCGAAAATAAAATTGAAAAACAACAAAAATTCTTGAAGATAACCGTTTGTTCCCATGGCTCTGCATTTCCACGCCAAATGAAAAGGGACAATCGTCTTAAGTTAAAAATTAGTTTTTTGTTACACAGATTAGGAGGAATAGTAAAGGAAGAGCCATTCCAGGACAGGACAGAGAAGGCACGACTGAGGCGTTGATGCCATGTGAAAAGAATGGAGAGGGAAAGGAGTCCAAGGGGATGTTGGGTATGAAGGTGAGGGTAGGAGGATGAGAGGAAGACCAAGGGACAGATGGCTGAAAGGAGTAAGGAGGAGTATGGAGGAGAGATGAGAGGATTGGGTCAAAGTGGAGGGAGAGAGGAGGTGGGAGGAAAGGAGGTTATGTTCCAAACAGACTCAGCCAATGGCTGGAAGCCGTTCATCATGATGATGAGGATTTCTATACATATCAGTGACCACCTCTGGGGTCTAGTGGTAAAGGATTCTGGATGCAGATCCAGAGGTCCTCGGTTTTATCCCTGAGACTTCCATTTTTTTATTGATTTTTTTTGTTTGTGAAGCAGTGGGTCTGGAACGGGGTCAACTTGGCCTCGCGAGGATGAATGAGGAGCTACTTTAAAGAGAACGTAGTGGCTCTAGTTTAGAAAACTAAGGGAGGGTTCGTTGTGCTGACCACATGACACACTCTACCCGCAAAAGATGGCACTATAATTGCCAACAAACGGCGGCCGCTCGTTTGGTATGGCTCTATTTTGGCTGAAGCTATGGAGTTTTTATATTATTTTAAGTTTGTTTACATGTTGTAATAAAAGGCACTGGCTTCGCGAAAATAAAGACAATATTAAATAACCTCCCTCTCTCTTCCTCTTCTCTAAAAAAAACAACATAAATATGAAATCAGAAAAGGAAACACAAAATCTGGTGTGCTGAAGAAAGAAAGAAAGTAAGTAAGTAACACTTCTACGCTCGTCAAGCCAAAACCAACATAAATAATAGTTTTTAAATGAGACAAGACATAAGGTGCGAAAGATTCAGTCGGGGGTGAGGATGGCGCGTCTGGGTGGGGGTCAAAGGGACTAGTTTGAAGGATGGTTTGGGGGGGGGGGCTACGCCTCCCTGCGTGTGTGGTTAGAGGTGGGAAGGTGACATGTGATGTGTTTTTAAGGAGGGGGTGTTTGAGAAGATGAAGGTTTGGAGGTTGCAGATGAAGGATCAGTTGAGCTAAAGGGCACCGGATTTTTAAGAGTTTTACTGAGGGGGTGAAGGTGGGTAACGGGAATAGGGGAGGGGAGGAGGTATCTCACGTGTGTTACCCAACTGCGGGGGTGCGTTTTTTCTCCCCCCCCCCCTAAACATTCCGAGCATTCCTGTGTGTCTGTTATAGCTGAGAGTCTTCCTGCTGTGTTACGACTGACAGACGGACATAAGAAGAAGCAGGAGGAAAGAGACAGATAGAGTGAGAGTAAAAGATAGGGGGATATGTGTGGGTGCTATAAGGCCGCACATCTGGACCGGGGAACACGTATTGACACACCCCCGTGTAGTCGTAATTGGCCCACCCTGGGAGAAGAGCTCTTCCCAAGCAATCCCTTAAAAACCAGACATCATTTATATAAGAAGACTCTTCATTTGAATGTCTTTTCGTGTGCTTTTTTTTTGTTTCTTTTTTTAAGCAACGTTTAATAAATTTTGATTTGTTTAGTAGCATTAAACGCCTCTGTGGTATAGAGGTCAGATTTCCTGACTACACATCCTGAGGTCCCAGGTTCAATCCCCTGACGCTTACAGAATTTTCTCTTTGAAGCAGTGAGTCTGGAATGGGGTCAACTCAGCCTCGTTAGGACAAACGAGGAACTGCTTGAATAAATAAGTAGCAACACTGACTAGAAAACTGAGATTTGTAGCCGAAGGCTTTGTTGTGCTGACCACATGTTACCCTCTATCTACAAATATTGGCACTATCTTCGCTAACGGCAGTGGCCGCTCGGTCGATATAGCTCACCTTCAGGCTCACACCATGGAGTATTTTTAGTAGCTTATATTTTAACTTGCAGTGTCAACTCTTATTTTCCCGGATTTTGATTTTGGAAAGAACTTTTCAATTGCATTTTTTTTAATTAGAACCGCTTTTTACAACCCTTTCGGGCTACACACTTATGTACTAATTCCATCAATGAGTCAGGGGTTAATATGGTTGAATTTAAATGAATTGTACCCACATTTGTAGGTAGAGAAGTGGAAAACCATTTAGGAAAAAAATAGCACCTTTCTTAATTACAACCTTGGTCTCATTTTCATCGGCACTTAAGTATATTGCAAGAATGACGCCCTAGAACATGCGGACATTGAAGTGGGCTCCAATTAATTTAAATTAGTTGAAAAAGGACACTTTGACAAGTGAATCGAACCCGGGAACCTTTAACCTTAATCTATCGATTCAAATTTATATCACTGAGTTATCCAGGATTCAACCTATGCTAAAGGTCATCACATATTATTAGTCAAATGGGCCACCTATAGTAGATGAGAACATATCACAGGTATAGTTCAAACGATCTCTGCTTACTCTGGCAACACGCCACTACACAACACTGACCATCCTCATCCCAACCTATTTTTGCAGCGCGTGTTAGTTCCCATCCGGGATTCAATCACACGTTAATTTCAATACTGAAATAGTGACGAGTAAGGTAACATTTTAGGCGAGATGTACCCGCATTAGTGTGGAGGTAAAGTCTAAAAACCAATTTAGGGAGACCCTCTTCAGTGGCCAAAGGGCTTATATTGGACTGGCCTTGCTGAGGACGGGGAGATCGGGGTTCGAGTCCCACTAAGGGTGGTTTTTTCAAAAATTATTTCCCTCTCTCCTTCCACGCAAATGCGGATAGATTACCTCTAAAGTGTTTCCTTACTCACCCCTACCACATTAGAGTAAATATCATAACAGATGCATATAACATGAACAGGTAGTAAGACGCGGTGATAAAAGAAAATTAGGAAGGGGAAAAAAATTAGTTCTTTCGACCAGGGGTTCGAACTCCAATCTCCCCGTCATCAGCGATGTGACAAACGATGCAGGGCTCATCCTTAATACATTAGTTTAAATATGTTGATAGCTCGGATGGGTAGTAAGACTCGGGCAAGCGTGTAAAATTAAACTAACTCGGCGAAATATCGACGCTTAGTGCGTAAGCGTGTCTTCTATCATGAACACTCCCATTAGGATGGCAAGAACGAAAAGATAAGGGTATAATTTCTTCTAATGTGGTGAAATAATGATTCCTAATTGACCACATTTAATACAATGTGTATGTGTGTGGGAAGGAGTTGTTTGGGGGCGGGGGGGCTGAAAAAGAAGAGAGGAGATAAATTACGTGTTCGAGATTTTTCCTTTTTTTTTGTGTGTATTTTTTCTTACACTGTTGGAGGCTCTGTTATATTGAGAGAAAGAGAGAGAAATATAGACAATATATGTTATTAATTAATATCTTACCAATCTCACGGTAGATTACTGTATTTTTCATGTTTCAGATCACGAAGTTGAAGATCGACAGTAATCCATTCGCTAAAGGCTTTAGAGATTCTTCCCGCCTAACAGAATTCGAAAGGTAAGCCTACTCAAAGTTTCACACCAACTACCTAAAAAAGAATACCCGTCAAAATTACTACTCATAAACACGAATTACAGACATTTTATAATAGTTCAAATCACTACCTCTTTTTTTATTCTCTCAAATGCTTCATTCCCCTACTTTTTTTTTCTATTTAATTTTTTTTTAAAGAAAAAGAAACATTATTTTTAATAAACTGACCCCCGCCAACTTGTGATAATTGCAAACAATTTCCCGTCAAAGATGTTGATGATACGTCGGTATTCCTTTGAATATCCCAGATCTCATTTTGCTTAAGGTGGGGGTGTAGAGAACGCGAGTAAAGGCCAGTGTTTTTTGCAGTTTTTTATAGAAACACTTTTTTTTTTGTCAAAATAAATAAAATATTGCTCAGGCAGAAACATAAAGTTTAATTTTCTTCACATGGTGACCTCAACAGTTCTTGAATATCTGTCATAAGAATAGCTGCATTAGTTGACAAACATTTTAAATGAAGAGAAAAATTTTGTCATTAAGTTCCAGAACACCCTTGACAGATATTCAAGAACTGTTGATATCCCCATGTGAAGAAAATTAAATTCTATGTTTGTGCTGAAGCAATATTTGATTTATTTTGACAAAAAACAAACATATTTTTTTATAAAAACTGCCAAAACCACTGACTGGCCTTTTCTCGCGTTCCCTACACTCTCACCTTAATGTTTAGTGGTGGCGTGTTCAGGGAAAATCTCGCGGTATGACCGACGCAAAAGGAGGTAGGTGTCTGTTCAACCCACTCGTATTATTAATTTTTTTTCCACCACACTTTACCTTTTTTTTTTATTCGTGTATGTGTGGCTGTGTGTGTTCATAGTCTTTGTAAAACACGAGGTTAAAATAAAATGAGGAGAATATTAAAGGGTGGGAAAACTTAAGGTATTTTCACATAATACTTTACGGTAATAGGAACGTTTGAAGGGATAAGTTGCAAAGGTCATGTTTAATTTGAAAATATACAATGTTTTATTTTTTATTTAATTTGTGGTATTGAAATCGTGTTCTTTTTAAACAAAATATTGTTTAGTGCACGATTTACATATTGACTTAAACCATGAAAGTAAATCTAGAACCAAAGTACGACACCTTAGTCTACCTATCGATCCAAATGTCTTTGGCTCAATTTCTGACGCGGCCGAAAATTAATTATTGGTAGAATTGTGTTTTGACTCTGTCAAAGAAATGATGGGGTACAGTGTTTTATCTCTGCCCTAGAATTAAGTTAGTCTGTAAGTAGGCTTATCATGATGATATAGGTAATTTATCGGTCAAGAAAGTGCATGTTTAATACTCTAAATAAAATAAATAAAATTAGCACCCAAATATGTGATAAATATGGTGCGGATGAGGGTGGGAGATTTGATTGTGATTCTAGATTTGGTACACCTGTGGTGGTTTTCTCCTTGATGGGTTTCCCAACCTCCTTCCATTTAAATGCGGGTACATTTCCTATTAATTACTTCTTTCCAATATCTTGAATAATACGGACAGTTCGAATGGGTAGTAAGTCGCGATGTACACAAATAAAAAGTAGACTTAGTGTTGAACACACTAATAAAACAAAATTGTTTAATATTATTGTAAACACGTATTGAGGTACATCTAAGAAAACACACGTCTACACCACACAATGATTTATATTAAACAAGGATTGAAAAGGAATGTAGATTTTTTTTTTTAATAAATAAACGGTCAGTTGATGTATGGTTCGTTATTGTTATCAGACCGTGGCTAGCATCTTGAGGACATTGTGATAGTACAGGGGTGCGGTTATTTATAGGACTGTGTACACAAACATACACGACCATGCTTTGTGTCGCCAGAATGTATTTTTATTTATTGCCAGCGCCACGAAACATATTTCATGAGAAAGTAGAATCATCCTATATAATATAACAGACCTGGGCAAATATTTTGGCTGAAGGGCATTATTGAGAATTTAAATTTAATAGTAGGACGCAAAATAAAATTCGATTTTTCGGAAGGAACATTTTACAATTATTATCATTTGGTGTTCTGTCCTACGACAGGTCCATTGTTTTTGTCAGTGAACTTAGACCACCAATGCACTTTGTCCTCCACATCCTCCTTTAGTTACAAAAATTTTCTCTCCTTTAACTTCAAATCATCTCATATTTAAATACTTCTTCTTCCTAAGATCCTATTTCCTTCATCCTTTCCTTCTATTACGTCTTTTATAAGACAGTTCTTCCTAAGGATGTGTCCGATCCAGTTTGCTATGCACCAAAGAATCACATACAAAATTGTTCTCTTCTCACACATTATTTTGAGGACATATTCAGTTGTCATCCTGTCTGTCCACCTGATCTTCTAAAGTCTTCTCCAATACCCCATTTCAAAGCTCTCTACGTATTCATTTTTCATCTTCCTAAGAGTCTAAGTTTATGCTCCATTAAGTGCGATGCTCCACATGTAGCATTTCATCAGTTTCTTCCTCAGTTCCATAATCAGCCTGCTGGTCAGAAGTAACCTCTTTTTTTTATTATTATTATTTAGCACCGCGTCTTACTACCCGTTCGGGTTATACGCTTAAGTATTAATTACGCTAATGGATTAAGAATTGGAAAGGTTGAATTTAAAGGAAGTGAACCCACATTTTCGTGGAGAGAGAGTGGAAAACCATTTAGCGAAAACCACTCCCAGTCCACCCGACTGAAATTCGAGCCTCGAAATCCCCGTCCTCGGCAGTTTAGCTCAACATGACTAACGCGTTAGCTAACTACGCCACCGAGGCGGGTCTCTTCTTAATGAAAGCTTCTTTGGCCATGGTGATCCTCAACCTAACTACCTTGAGGGAGTAGGCATCCTTTGTCATTTTAACATAAAAAAATACATATCAACAATATAAAAAAAGAAAGACAATATTTAAAAGTAGGTTGGTTCTTCTCGAATAAAACATAATTTTATGAGACGAATGTAAGTTTTTCAGCACTATTTAATTTTCCGTAGATAGCTTGTGGGCCACATAAAAAACCTAACGGGCAGTAATTTACACAGGGCTGCAAATAAGGCTTATTTCGTTAGATGGTTAGGCTAGGTTAGCTTAGCCTGCTAAAAATTATATTGTTTCAAGATATATTTCTACTCTTATTATTATTTATTATTATTATTATTATTATTATTATTAGCACCGCATCTTACTACCCGTTCGGGTTATACGCACTTACGCTAATGTGTAGGCCTAATGGTAGGGTGGTTGTGAGATGAAATGGAGGACCTACAGTTTAACGTGGAATCCGAACCACAGTGGAGGCCTAGAATTCCACACAAGTTGTGATTAATACACGTCTTATCAGAGGTGAAGGAAGGGTTCGATTATTAGATAAATCTGTGCCGTGACCAAGGATTGAACCCCGGACCCCCAGCGCAAAAGTCCGACACCTTAACCCCTAGACCACCAAGTCACCCTTATACTTTTATTAAAGGTATATTAAATAAAAATTTATTCTATTTATTCTCTTTTTGTGTACACTGCGTCTTGCTACCCATCCTTTATATCCGTATTACACATATAATTTATATTAGGGATGAGGAAAGCAGAATTTAGAAGAAATGTACCCTCACTTTTTCTGTAAGTAGAATGGGAAACTATTTAGGAGAAAAAAACCCACCTTGGTAAACCAAGCTGGGATTCAATCCCTGACCTCTCCAATACGGAGAAACAGAACCGGGTGAGACTGATGTTTTAGTCTATATTACTAATAATATGGTTGAGTACAAAGTTTATTTGAATTGTTTTCATAATGTTTATTTTTCATAATTTTGACTCATTTCAGACATTAGGGTCGGTTTTCTTATTTGATTTTCACTCTTCCTTATCGAAAATGTAGGTGAAAATGATCTAAATTAATCCTTTTTCATCCTTACCTCATTGGTGTAAATATTCAGAGAGCCTGAATGGTTAGTAAGACGTTGATAACATAATAATCTACTCAAGCTTTACGTCTTGGGTAAAGTTCTATTTTTATAAGAAGAGCTTAACGTTAATTTTTCTGTCAAAATTGATAGTATTTTACTATTTTATTATTATTATTATTAATATTATTATTATTTTATAGGTATTGATTAATATCTGTCAAAAGTGACAGCTCCCGATCACATGACTAGTATGACAACGTGAAAAATGCCCAAGTAACATTTACAAACCCCTTCTTTCAGTGGCCGCATAGTCTAAGGCACTTTCGCAATCGATTAGACTGCCAATGACGGGGACATCGTGGTTCGATACCAGTACGTACTGAGAGTTCCCCCCGTCTAAATGGTCTCCCACTATATATCCACGCAAATGCGGTTACACTTCCTCTAAATCCAAACTTCCTCGTCTTTAGATCATTAGCGTATAACCTGAATGGGTAGTAAGTCGTGGTGCTATAAAAACCCTTTTATATCTGTTATAATATCTTTATATGAATATTGGGCTATATCTTCTCTATAAGCTTGCGAATTAAGATTCTGTATAGTACTTTGTGTTGAAGAGGCTATATCTGTGGTTTTATGGGTTGGGGAGGAGGGTGAGTGGTTGAAGAAAGGGAATTAAAAGGAGATGGTAGAAGTGAAAGAGAAGGATGAAATACACTCCGCACTTGTTCAAAATACTACTTAATTCCTCCGTTAATTCATTTGTAAAATAATGTTGTTGAAATCCCTCCTTGCTCGCTTAGTTTGCTTCATTTGTTTTCCCCGGAAGTTTGAAACGCGATACGAATATATTTCCATCATTTCCTTCTCTTAATTCCTTAAGTATATATATTCAGAATAACTCAAAAGGAAGGAAACAGGTTTGAGATGTTAAGAAATTTCAAGATATTGAAGAACGTTATAAAGGTTTATACTGTAGAAGTGGTAACTTATCATAAATGTAAATAACATTTTAAAGAATTTTTTTTTATAATCAATAAAATACTAGTTTAAAATATTTTATTTCATCTTTTACCTTATTATTTTCTACTTCTGTGACATTCTGAATTTTATATTCTTTCATTTTTATCTGTGTGTTTATTTTCTTTCGCTTTTATCTATGTTCTGGTATTTTGACCCTAATCTTTCGTTTTTTTTTGTTTTTTTTTTTGCTTCATTTTCTTACAAGTCTTCTTTCTATCCTCTCTTCAATTTCCACTCAATTCCTTTATTTCTTCAAACTCTCAAATCTCTTTATTTGCCATATAGACTCTCAAAAGCATCCTCCCAACTTAATGCGAGCCTTCTGTGCTGTTGATTAATTTCAAATTGGAAATTAAAATTTAATTTCGAGAAAAGAAATATGGGTGTGGTTTTTAATAAAACATTTTTTTCACTCCAACAAATTTCAACTGCGATGTTTTAAGAATAAAACGGATTTGTTTTTTTCCATAGAAGGTCAAATTAGGTTTGAAGATTTTTTTTTTTTTAATCGACAGTAATTACTTTGATTAAACGGAACATCAGGAACAATGGAAGGGTGATTGTCGGCCTGTACCATACAACTAAAATTAAAAACATAATACAGAAGTAGTAATGATAGTAGTAGATGTAATAATCGTGCTAGGAGACCATGTTAATTTAACTTAGGTAATCGTTACTTCACATAAGAGCAGATGTAAACTTACTTTCGAAAGCTTTGTGTATACAAATGTACTCGACACATCCGGGGAATGTAGGTATACAACTACATTATACTTTATGTAATTGCTTTTATGTCGATAAAGTTTATATTTTAATCAACGCGTTACTTGCAGGCTGCTTTTCGTCACAATATTTCATAGGTTTTTTTAATCCATAGCTATATAACTGTCAAAAGATTTTTTTTTTATTTATATGAGTTATTTAACGTGCACTTTCTGAAATAACTGATTATATCAGCATGTGACTTATAAACTATGATACGAAATGAACTATAGTGACGGCCTAGTTGCATCTTAAGTACACATCTATAACGTAAAAACCTCTTTATTAATTAATTATAACGTACTTTAAGGAAGCTTTACTTGATGCATGAGCTGAGATAGAAAATGAACAGTTTTGTGTACATATACGATTTTGTAAATAGCCAAATTATAATGTAAGTTTCAACACTTATATTAATAAATATATAAATTACATAAAAACGTTATATTATAAAGAAAATTTTAAATTTTAACTTACGACAAAATGCTTTTTTTAAATTAATATTTGAAAGGCTTATTAGGTACCTTTCTTTCGAGGATATGGCAGAGTACCACTAACACTCCTGGTGGTTGCTGTATCAACTATAAACTAACAGTCTATTAGTTTCCTTCCTTTCAGGGAGACGATGGAGTCGATGCTTGCAGAGCAGCACTAACACTCCTGGTGGTTGCTGTATCAACTATAAACTAACAGTCTATTAGTTTCCTTCCTTTCAGGGAGATGATGGAGTCAATACTTGCAGAGCAGCACTAACAATCCTGGTGGTTGCTGTATCAACTATCAACTAACAGTCTATTAGTTTCCTTCCTTTCAGGGATATGGTAGAGTCAATGCTTGCAGAGCAGCACTAACACTCCTGGTGGTTGTTATATCAACTATCAACTGACAGTCTATTAGTTTCCTTCCTTTCAGGGAGACGATGGAGTCGATGCTTGCAGAGCAGCACTACCTCAGATCACCGCTGCGGCCATTCTCCGACATGGACACGCACAACAACAACCTCACCTTGGAAGAGAAAGCCCTCCTCGCCGCCAGATCGCAACTGTTCCTGCGCGCCGCGGCTGCCGCAGCGGGTCCCTACGCGCCTCTCATGGGGCCCATGTGTTCGCTCTACGGCTCGGGGCCCGGAGGAGGTGGAGGTGGGCCCCCCAGCATGCTCTGGAGCCAATGGGCTTGTCTAGGGCCCTCCCTCCTGGCCGCTCATCACCAGCACGCACAACACTTGGCGGCCGCAGCTGCGGCGGCTGCATCCAGCTCAGCCCAGGGTCCCGCACTCCCTCGACCCTTGTACCCACCCCAGATGACGGCAGCAGGATTGGCACAGCACCGGTTCTCGCCTTACGGCGCACCTCCCATGGGCGCCCTGAGGAGGGCGGTGTCACCTGTGTCGTCACCCGACAGTCTTCAAGATGCTTCCGAGCTGTCATCCCACAGTCCCACGCTGTCCTAAATTAACGGAGGGGGCTATGGGCCCCACGGATCCACAGGAAACTTTTAGAAACGAGGAGTAAAAAATATACAATGTAAAAACATCCGACATACAATAATTTGATTCAAAATATCCAAGAAATGTTTAATACTTCTTTTGTGTTAAATATTTTATTTTTAATTTCTGTATTGTCTTACACCTATTTTATTTAATCGATACTAATAATTGTAAAGATAATTAATAAAATAAGGGCGTGAGTGTTTATGACTTGCTCAAACGTAGGTTTATATTGTTGCATACTAGATAAAACACTACAAACACTGGAAAAACAAAATGTATATTTCAATTGTTTTAAAAACACTTGTTTTCAAGAACTATAATAATAATAATTATTAAATCGATTATATTTAGGGGTTATTTTTAAAAAAAATTAATGATCCCACAGTGACAAATTGGATTTTCTAACGATTAACTTTGAGTCTATATTAGGTATTGCAAATGGATGAAAAAATAATAATTCATGGGTAAACTAAATTTAGCTGCATGAACAAATAAATCACTTTTTTCCTTTTGTGGGAACAATTGAATCTTGGCTAAACATCGTGGATAAACTTAATAGACTGTTGTATTTTTTTTAGATATAATATAAAATTGTATCAATTATAACACAAAATATGTGATACTAGGAGTTTTTAAAAATTGAATCAAGTCTACAAATTGTTATTTTTAAAGTTTAAATGTATCCCTATTAAGAACAAACTTTATTTTTATTTGTAATTACAAAAATGACACAAACTGTTACTGAAATAATTTTGTAAGTATTACGGTCAGTAACTTAATTATAGCTATGTATGTATCTTCTGTAACCAGGACCGTACGCAGGAATTTGTAAAAGGGGGAGTGGGGTGTCAATAATAACATATTTTATGATTAGGTATAATTAACTGGTCAAAAATACAATAAGCTGATATATGATATATTTATGGTCACACATAAAATATTATTGAGATGTTAACTTGAGTAATAAGAAATAATTTAAATATTGGTATTTTATTGGGACGATAAAAAATGTAAGTACAAAAAAAATATCACACAATCATTAGCAGCACTCAGCCATTTATGACGTATCGATACAAACAGCTTTCGCAGTTTGTCCAAGAAACACATTAAACTTCAGGGAATAAATTATTAATTAGGAGTATTTTACAAATATGACTTCTCGCTCTAATCTACTATTGGAAAAGTTTTGGTTCTCTTCTCATTATATTGATACTGTTTTAAATTCTAAATGGGAGGGGTCAGACCCCCTTCCCCCTTCAGCGGTGCGTATGGTCCTGTCTATAGCTATTTATTATGTCATAATATATTACAAACAACATTTTATTTAATATTCGAACTATATATGTTCAAGCAATGTATGTGTTTGGAAAATGTAATATGCTTCAGCTTGATGATATTAATATGCAAAATAACAGAAAAATAAATTGTACAGCCATCATAAAACAGATGGAGCTTGGGATGGTAAGAAAAGTATTTAAATTTATATTTATTTTAAATGTATTTTTGTTGCAAATACTATATTATATCGTTTTTAAAATTGGTATTTTCTTCACTTGTTTTTTAAATGTTCTTAATTTTTTTTTAAAATAATGAAATTGGAATCTTATGGATTATATCTATTCAAATAATTAATTAAATCTCTTCATTTAAAAAGTAGTGAAATTGGAATAATATTTTCGATTAAATCGACTCAAATAATTAATTAAATATGTATATCTTATTCCAACACAATAATATTTAATCATCATTGTGTTTTTATTTGAGCTAGCATGTGATATTTCTACGTGAAATGTTATTTGGGAAATAATATAAATTACCATAGAACTTTTTAATAATTTATTTAAAAGAGTATATTTTGCATTATACATCCATGTTAAAACTTAATAATGTGACAGTTAAGGGATTATTTAAATAATTTAAGGTGAGGATATAAAGAACGCGATTAAAGGGCACTGTTTTTGCAGTTTTTTTTACAAACACTTTTTTTTTGGCCAAATAAATAAAATATTGCTCCCATATAAACATAGAGTTTAATTTTATTCACATGTTGATATCAACTGTTCTTGAATATCTTTCATGCGCATAGCAACATTTGATGACTCATTTTTTAAATGACGAGATAAAGTTGTCATTAAATAATTCCATAACACTCTTGACAAATATTCAACAACTTTCTGTTGATGTTACCGTGTGAAGAAAATTAAACTCTATGTTTATTAAAGCAACATTTGATATCGTTTGACCAAATACAGTTTTTATAGAATAAAACCGCAAGAAACCATAACTTTTCTCTCGTCCCCTACATCCAAACCTTAGTGGAAAAATTTTGTTTATTTATTTCTTCTTAAACTTTTCCTTGTGATCTTTATTGAATGGGTATTTAAATACTTTCCAAATATCAGAGGAGAATAATATATCGATTGTTTCAATTTCTACGCCAGGGTGTTTGTGTTTGAATTTTACTAAAATAAAATTAAATATTGAATACATTTTCAATTATGCAGAATATTAAGTTTACACATCTAATTTACCTTAATACATAATCTTATTTTTTTTCTCTTTGAAAATAGATTTTCCCAAGTCAAACACTAGTTTCTAATTTTTTCTCTCTAAACATCTCCTAGTGTCTTCCACAATTTAGTGTAAGACGTAAAATATATATTAACTCAAAAAAAAAAACATTAAA
Organism: Timema bartmani; assembly: GCA_902151455.1. NCBI lineage: Eukaryota > Metazoa > Arthropoda > Insecta > Phasmatodea > Timematidae > Timema > Timema bartmani. The sequence goes on along the minus strand of CABFWB010001062.1, from coordinate 29,680 downwards.
CTATTCTCACTACTATTATATTCTTATTTATGTAATATAAATTATTTTAGTTAAGAAAGAACCACACATACCACAAACAATCTTTTTATTAGCATATATTTTTTCCAACTATGTTGTGATTTTGTAATAATAACACGCCTTTCAAGAAAAATATTCATAGCTGTAAACTCAATGTTAAATAATATATTTTAAGCATACGCCTATCCATTTTGAGACGCATAATCTTTTTTTCAATTCTCTGTGGTCTAAGTGGTCAGAGCGCTTGGCTGTAGATACAGATGTCCCAGTTTCGATCTCCGGCACTTCTAGATTTTTTGTTAACGTATAGTGGTCATCTCAGCCTCGTGAGGAAAAATGAGGATCTACTTGAATTTAAAAAAAATAGCGGTTCCGGTATAGAAAACTGAGATTAACGGCTTAAGGATTCGTTGTGATGACCATATGACACCCTCTATTCCCAGGAGTTGGCACTATCTTCGCCAACAGATGACGGCCTCTTGGTTGGTGTAGCTCTCTTTTGAGCTGATTCCATGAAGTGTTTTTTTTAATAACATAGCATATTTAATAAATTGTTCATTCTCAAATTATTTAATAACATAGCATATTTAATAATTTGTTCATTCTCAAATTGAGTTTAGAGACAGAAAAAAAATATAAATCAGTAAATTCTCATTTTTATCAAAAATATGTCATAGTTTTTTAACTATTATTATTTTTGCACCGTGATAAGCACCAGTATATTTACACTCTTGGATTACTGATGAGAAAAAGAGCGTTTAGTTAAAGGAAGTGCACCCGCATTTCCATGTAGGGAGATATAAACTTAGTTCACCCAACCTGAGTTTGAACTCCGACAACCTCAGACCTGAGGAGGTTGCGATTCATACCATACGAGTCTGACGCCCTATCCCACATTCCCAATGAGGTGTGTTTTAAAATTATATTCTATTAATTATGTTAAGGTGGGAATGTATATATAGGGAGTTAAGGTCAGCGTTTTTGCAGTTTTTATATCAAAACTTTTTTTGTCAAAATAAATCAAATAGTTCTCCAGTAGAAACATAAAGTTTGATTCTCTTCAGATGGTGACCTCAACAGTTCTTGAATATCCTTCAAGGGTGTCCTGGAATTTAACCAAAATTTTTTTCTTAATATAAAAAGTTTATCATATATGCTCATGAGAGATATATTCAACAACTGTTGAGGTCAACATGTGAAGAAAAGTAAACTCTATATTTATACGTGAGCATTGTTTGATTTATTTTGGCCAAAAAAAGGTTTTCCTATAAAAACTTCTAAAACACTTAATTTTTTTTCTCGGTTCTCATACACTCCCGCCTTAATAAAGAGAACAGGATGAACAAATTACGCATTACCTACTCTCCTATGAGTTATGTTGGTAGCCTCGTGAATTTAGTAGGCGCAACCTTACCATTTTTGTTATCCGAGGCAATAATTCTCGGGTATTTAGGCTTTTGCTTCAAGATTTACTCTAAATGTCATGGGATTTCTATTATTTCTGTTTTAATATTATCATTATTGTTGTTTATATTCTTCCTGTATAAAATGTTGTAAATCTTTTATTTATGTTTCAACTGTATAAATTTAAATTTGAAGAAGAGAAAAAAATATAAAAAATAAATCGATGTCTGTTCAGTATTTTCTCGAGATTTATTTCCTTTACCAATCAAATGTTACACATTTCAACCTGAAGGCTATGTTCTAAATATCTTATTTTTAATAATAATAGCCCATTACAAGAGCAAAGTGATCAGGAGCGAGCTTAAGAACAAAGGGAACTTGCTTCAATCTCTGGTCGCTCTCTAAAATAATTTAATGTACATGCATCGTTTAAAACGTCTATTAATATTTAGATATCAGTGTTCGAGTCTTATCGCTAAGGGTTAGTATTTAGAATTTATCGCCAAAGCTATTATTTATGCTTATTAGTGGGAATTACTCCATCTAGATATCATATTATGAAAATTGAAAAATGACACCTGGACACGGGAATCGAACCCGGGCGTACTAAGCCAAAGGTCCCGGGTTCGATTCCCGTGTCCAGGTGTCATTTTTCAATTTTCAGAAGGTTAGTATTTAAATATGGATTTTTCTTGTAAATTAAATGTACTAGAAATAATCATACTATAAATATCTATAGAGGGGTGGTAAGGATAAAAGGGGAGGGGAAATCAGGGCAGTCACACGAAAGGGGAAATGTTTGACGGATCTCTCCCTCAGCCATGGATGTGACGTCTCTTAACTTCTTCCGGAATGGAGTAAATAATGTTCTCGACACTTCATCAGAACTTTCTCGAAGATTATCGTTGGTTCGAGAAAAGGGTGCACTCGCTAGTGACGATTGTTGTAACTGCACCCTCCTCGAGTCAAACCGGCAAGTCCGTTAGTAATTCTCAAGGCGATAGGATATGTGACGAACACGTGAGCCGCGGCGCGTGGCGGCAGATAGATGGCACGAGTAACTGGGCAGAATGGGGCAGTTGGTGAGTTTAAGAGAGTTAAATTAGCAAACATTATAGTTATTCCAAAAAGAGCCTATTTCCACGAGCGTATTTAGCAGCGCTGCTAACACCTGTAGCAGAGCTGCCGTCATATTTTTGGCCATTTTGGACCTTCCCCCCTTTCTAACGGGAGTTAATATAATTTTTTACGCATTATATAAATTGCTGGTGGTTATTAATGATACTTTTAAATTAAAGCTGCGAAATAATTCACAATAATTCGCAATAGACATTGTTGTACATTAAATCTAAATTCATTATATTAAACTGGTCAAAATTAAAAATGTATAGCATTATAATATATCTTTTAATTGACTCGCGATTCACCCTCCCCCATTCTTTCCTGTCTCTCTCTGTATTACGTAAGCATTGTTAGGACCTCCCCTCCGCCCTAAGGTATTTACGTAATACTTGAATTTGTAATAAACTTTCTTCACAATGATTCCCATGATCTTGTTTTTTTCTTGCTTATTGCTGTGTTCAGATGACGTTGAATCCCTAATGGCTGGTAACATCTCTATCTCACTAATAAACATTTCCACATCTAAACTCTCAAAGGATTATTAGGATAACATTTTATAATAACTAATAAATAATACTGTAATTACTAGCCTAGCACAACAACACGTGGTTTTGTTTTGAAAGAGTCGCGTGTATTTCTGCCACCCGTGGAAACAAGAACATTTAATTTAATGTGTCTACACTGGCAGCGCTGCTAGGAAGCGCCGCGGCTAGTTGCGAGGACGGGCGATCGTGCGCGGCAGCAGCGCTGTTAATTCAACCGCACACGCTCGTGGAAACACAACCATTTAAAAACAAGGTATCGTCAAGCAGCGCTGCCAACAGCCGCGCTGATAAACACGTTCGCAGAAATGGGCTCTAATACTTATTGCTCGAAACTACGCGACACCTGAACAGATGGTAAAACACATATTTACAACAACACAAAACTTTTATAAGTGACCGTTTGACTTGTACGTATTTATTAATTACGTTAGAGGAATTGGGATGAGGAAAATGGAATCATAGAAAAAGTGTAACCGCCTTTTCGCGGAGAAAAAAAAAATGAAAAACCACTTAGGAAATAAACACCCTAAGTATAATAGATCGTAATTTGAGCCCCAATATTTCAACCACCAGCAATCTTGTATATCACGAGAATGACGTGTACATCTTAATATTTCAAATTCAAGAGCTACCACATTTTGAAGCAATCCTAAGATCTCAGTATATGTTATTTTGAAGATATATTTTTTGAAAAATACTATTTTTAGGGTTAGTCTAGTGGTTACCAGTCTGTACTTTGATTTGGTAGGCCAAAGGTTTAAACACCAGCAAGGTTAACCAAAAGGTGTTTATCCCCAAAATAGTTTTGACCATTCTCTTTCCATGTGAACGCCTGCATATTTCCTTAAAATGCATCCATACCTTTTGTATTTAAATCAAAAAGACATATACACATATATTACAATTTTTGGTGTTTATATTGTGTGTATATAAAACACTGTGTTTTTAAAGTTACATTTGTTCTTAAGTCGAATGATAATCTAACTATTTATTTAACACCACGTCTAGCCCGTTCGGGTTGAACACTCATGCGCTAATTATGTTAATGTTTTTAGGGAGTAGGAAGGTTGTATTTATACGAAGTGTACCTGCATTTGCTTGGAGGAATAATGGAAAATTATTTTGGGAAAACCACTCTCAGTACACCCGACCAAGATTCGAACCTCGATTTCCCCGTCATCGGCTGTCTAGTCTACTGCGAGAGTAGCGTGTTAGATCATGCGCCCACCGAAGTGGGTAATATAACTACTGTTTATGTTATAATTATGTTTCAGTTATGTTTAATTTGATGCTATCTTTCTAGTTAAATACCATTATAATAATTATCAACAACTTCATTCCTAAAATTAAACGATACCACGACAAAGTTGGTAAACGGCCTCGTGCCAACGGCAGTAGCTTAATTTAGATCAAACGCATTAGAACTAGTCTCACCCACCAAATAGCACCTAACTTAAGTAAGTAATACGTCTCGAACTAAACATCGCATAGTGATGCAGTTTTCTGAAGTCTACTCTTTAAAAAAAAGTAGAATTGAGAGTAGTGATAATATTTAACTATTTTTATTTTTAGCACAGCGTCTTACAACCCGTTCGGGCTTTACGCATATGTACTAATTACGCTAGTATGCTAGAGGAAGGCTGTATTTTAGAGGTAATGTAGCTACATTTGCGTTTGTGAGGGTTGGACAACCGCTTAGGAAAAAAAACATCCTCAGTACACTCAATCGAGATTCTAACCCCATTCTCTCCATTACCAGAAATCTAACCTATTTCGGGAGTGACACACTAAACCATGCAGTCATCGAAGTGTGTAGTTATATTTTAAAATAATACAATCAAATTCAAAGACAATTATTTTAAATTTCCTAGAAACTTTAAATTCATCCTAATTTCAATATTATCGAGTGAGGATCGATCGTAGTCTTGTATCTATAGTATGATTTTGGCTAGGAAGACCAGTAAATTTAGTTATTAAGCTACTAAAAAAATGTTACTATATTCATACATAAAGTCATGTCATCTGCAGATGTTACTTTTGATAGATATTATCAATACCTATCAAATAACACAAATAATATAAGAAAATATTATCATTGTTGACAAGAAAAAGAAATATATTTTGATTTTCTCTACTGTTCTTCCAACCAAAATCAGGGTATAGTTCTCCGGTTATTCGGCTCTTGAGAGAGCGATGGCTTGCAATGAATATTGTTGGTAGTCTGGCGAACAATGGACAAAGTACATGACATCGATCATGGTCCTCCAAACAGCCAACCTTTTCACCTTGGTGACCATCCATCCAAGTATGTAACTCACCTCAAATACAGGGAGACAACCCCCTAAGGGAGGGATATTATTTAATACCCTACCACACACTAAACTACGCGGAAATATGAATCCCTATTAGTGCTGATGGAACTCATTATCTTCTCATTATAACTAAAAATATTTAGGACATTATTTTGATCAATAGGGACAGCAACCCGCTTCGATGACCTCATGGTCTAACGCGCTACTCTCGCAGTAGACTAGACTGCTGGTAAATTGGAGATCGAGTTTCAAATCTAGGTCGGGTGTACTGAGGGTGGTTTTCCCTACATGGTTTTCCATTCTACCTCCACACAAATGCAGGTACACTTCTTATTAATATAACCTTCCTAATACCTAAAACCATTAGAGTAATTAGTACATAAGCGTATAACCCGAATGGGTAGTAAGACGTGATGCTAAAAAAAATATCATGAATGATCCAATTTTTAGGTCTTTTTGGTGACTAGTACACTTCGATGTGTTCCCAATTCTACCGCACTTGATGGATTTAATATGAATTTTCATAACACCAGAGTTATTTTATAAACACCCTGCATTTAGTTTGTTTACACTGGTACCTGTTTCTATGATTATTAAAAAGCCCTAACCCCTTCAGTAGAAGAGTTAAAAGGGGAGATTATGGAATTGTATGCAGACTGGGCTCAATACTAGTCATAGCTGTGCATGGATTTGTCTTACTAAACGGGTAGCTCATGTCGTGGTCTGGATAGTGTCATGTTCTCTGCCCTTGGTTATATTAATTTGTAATGGTCTGTTTATTTATTTTATGTTTAGAATGTGTACTTTAAATAATCACAGTCTATAAATTATACTATTAGTATTTTTTTTCTTCTAAAATGGGTCTAACTTTTACTGAAAGAGCTGCACTGTTGACCTACTTTTAATTTTAATCTACATAAATCTGAGTAGGGAAAAAAAGTTCCACGTTGTCTACTCCTATTATGTTGCTCTCCATGTTCTATCACTCCCTAGTAAAACAGTTAGTATGCACTTGAGATGGGAAACATTAGATCAATTTTGTTTCAGCCATCAGATAAAAAAATAGCATAGTATTTAGGTTGTTGTTGTATTTTGTTAATGTTAAGATTAGTATAATTTATTTTACCAATTGCTAGTTGGATATAAAAAATATATAAATGCTTACGTTTATGTGAAATACACATTCTATCCCTGTGTAAATTGGTGTAGTAAGTCACAAAATCTAGAAAACAACCATCAATATTTTTCTCAGATTTCAGTACGTAGTGCCTTATTTATAGGCAACGCGCAACACATAAATGTAAGACAGGTTGCAAAAATAAACTATATAAATATATCTAACGCAATCAGGTTATTTGATCGCGGTATTTAATGTTCAGGCGTATAACCTGAACAGGTTTTAAGACGCAGTGCTAAAAAAATAGTTAAATGTTCACTTATTAAACACACGTAGTATATAAGCACACGACTTACGAACAAACTTAGAATATTACTGCTCTACTATTTACCATTTAAAAATAGCAAGTATCTTCGTTGACACAGCTTGGAATCGAACTAGAATCTCTTAGTATTGTTAACAAGAACTCTTACGCCTAATATATTAGAGCACGGCTTTCTTTGGTACATAACAGAAATTTGAGCATGTAATTTGAGCACGCTGGGCCCAAAGTGCTTATCATACACACTTACTTGCCTAATCTATGTCATTACGAACTCAAAAGGTAATTACTGCACTTCTAAACGTATGCCACCTATCTCTATCTTGAGCTACTTCTATTCCGTCCACCTCATTACACTTTATCTCGTTCAGGTCCATTATAATATTATCCTCCCTTCCAATTGGGTTTACCAGTCGATTCCCTGAACACGGTTCTAGATTATCCCATTCACACTGCCTGTCCCATACCATATCCTGCGAGGTTCGATTACCCTATCAATGTCTTGAGATGATTACATGGTATAAAACTCATCATTGTGTAACTTCCTCCCCCTCCATTATTTTCATCACTTTTTGGGACCAAGGTGCTTTGTTTTAAAACACTCTGGCTCTCGACTTATCGGAAGCAAGCCAGGCAAAGTTACACCTCCTTGGCAAGCCTGGTATCCTGATATCAATCTACCAAATCCTCCCCGCCTTAGCTATTGGACGTTAGGGTGTTAGGAAGAAATCAAGTTGGCCTGGTTGCCTAGCAACCCTACAAGGAGGTTATGAGAAATGTATAATCAAGCAACCCCCTTCTCAAAGATCTGAGAAGAGAAAGAAGACAAATAACATTAAGAAGCCTGTTACTTATAGATGTAGTTTTTTTTATCATTCTTTCATGAATAGAAAAGAAAAACATTCTTATTCTTCCTAATTTTAGCTCTACACCTAAAGTGAATTTTGATAATTGTTTTAGCACCTCGTACTATATTTTAATCACGCAAATTTGTTAGGTATGAGGAAGATTGAATTTAGAAGAATTATAGCCAAATTTGCGTGGAGGGAGAGTGGATACAAATTTAGGGAAAAACACCCTCAGAACACCCAAATGGGACAAGAAATCCTGAGATCCCCGTCATCGACAGTCTGGTCAAAGTGGGTTTGATAAAATTATATTGTGACGTTTTAATCAAACATAAACTTATAAAAACTATCCAAATAAAACTATTAATTTTCCCCTTTGTGGATGTTGAATAACTTTTTTTTTCTCAAATGTATCACTATCGAATTAATCTGTACAAATAAACTAAACTTAATATTCAAAATGGGTTCAAAAATAACTTAATTTTGAGTAATAATGGCAAAACTTTCATATAAAATTCCTACTAATACATCACAAGACAAGTAGCTTGTATTTAACTTAAGTAGGCTATCGTGTTTGGATTGTATTTTTTGTAATTTTGTAATTTTTATATCCTTAAAAATGTTATTTATTTTGTTTATGTAGCCTTAAGATTTTTTCGACCAAAACCTTTTTCTATAAAGAAACCTATTCCAGTCGTTTTATTTTTAAATTATTTATTTATATAAATTCAGGAGGCTAATTATTAAATAAATTATATAGACGGTGTTGACAATATTAGATTTATAATTATATAAATATATATTATTATTTTTAACAATACGTATTTCTACCCGTTCGGCTTATACGCATATGTATTAAGGTTGAATTTAGAGTTTTTACCCGCATTTGCGTGGAGGGATAGTGGAAGGTCCCTTAGGAACTACACTTACAGTACATCCGACAAGGAGGCTAACCCCTAATTTGCCCGTAATCTGTAGTTTAGTCTATTGCGAGAGTGATGCCTTAGACCATGCGACCACCGAAGCAGGTTTGTATGAATATAGAAGCTATAGATAATCTGGTATATTTGTATAAAAACTTTGATCTTTATTATATTAATATAAAGCTCTAATAATAGCCTAAACAAAATATTTCATGCCATGTCTTGACAACTAACGCTCTAAACTTCAATTCCTAACTATTTCTGTTAGGTAAATTATTATTATTATTATTATTAGCACCGCGTCTTACTACCCGTTTGGGTTATACGTACTTACGCTAATGTGCGATGGTAGGGTGATTGTAAGATGAAATGGAGGACCTACAATTAAACGTGGAATCCGAACCATGGTGGAGGCCTTGTTAGGTAAATAAATACGTATATTTATGTTCTCCACTCTAAAACAAATCGTACAGCAATAAATAATAAGACACAATAATAAGTACTTTTCGTTTACCCTGAAAAGTAACAAATTTACCTTAGTTTATTCGACTATGATGAAGCTCATCATATAGGGAGGGCCATAGAATAATTTCATAAAGTAAGACTGTCATTCAATATAAGCGACCTGTGCTTTCTCATATACGTTAGTTTGTAAATATTTTAAATTCAAGTTTGTTTACCAGTAAACTACCATTAATTTTTTAAAATCTAAATTACATCTATGCAGTATGATGTATCATTATTTCTCTTCAAATATACATTTCAGACAAAATCTAAATTACATCTATGCAGTATTATGTATCATTATTTCTCTTCAAATATACATTTCAGACAAAATCTTATAGGCCATTTTCTAAAAAACCTCGAATCATAAAAATGATCAGTCCTTAATAAACTTTCTCCAACTTGAGAGGTATAAATAAAATGGTATTTTACTCTGAGGTCTAAATATAAGTTTTATAGCATATAAATATCAATAATGAATAATATCCATCCAAAAAAATTGACTGTATCTGCAATCCGAGGCATTGGTATAAGCATAATTGTAAAACCCACTTATTTGAGTTCAGGAGGACATATCATCATCCATCTTAGCCTCTAGTTCATAAATGTTCACGATCACAATACTTTCTACCTACGATAAAGTAAGTAAACTTTACAGCGCCTCTCACAGAATTTCTCTTCTATCTTAAAGTAGAGACATTTACTAAAAGCTAGTAAGATTTGTGAAACGAAATAATATACATTGTTGCAGAAACACACTACCAAAGAGAATAAATGAAATAATATACACTGTTACAGAATAATTGAGAAAAGAGAAACATATATGTCCACCAAAGATTATAACAATCAATTTCACATTTACAAAAGCTCCATAAAATCTTATACATTTGCTTATAGCTCAGAAACGTTTGATTTTATAAAAACCATTTCAAATAAAATATTTTTATTTTTAATAGTAGGCCTACTACAATGTTACAATGATAAGTTAGTTAATATCTTAAATATTTTGCGAATATATGATCAAAATTGGAAATGCCAGATTGTTTAAAGTACCCTAAAAGTCTATTCATGAGAAAACGAAAGCAGCAATTTTGTTTTTAATGCTAAACAACGCAAAATTTAATCCAAATCATTATAGCATATCTCAAGAAAACTGATTGTATCTATTTTTGCCCTTCAGTAAACTGTTAGCAGTCCCGAGGAGAAACAAGATTAGGAATGAAGCCATCCGGGAAAGAGAATGAGTACATGAGCTAGTAGAGGAAGCAAGACTGAGATGGTATGGGCATGTAATGAGGATGTTGGAGTACATGAGCTAGTAGAGGAAGCAAGACTGAGATGGTATGGGCATGTATTGAGGATGTTGGAGTACATGAGCTAGTAGAGGAAGCAAGACTGAGATGGTATGGGCATGTATTGAGGATGGAGAAGGAGAGGATGCCGAAGAAAATGTCGGGAATGAAGTATCCAGGAAAAATACCGCAAGGGAGGTTAAGAAAGAGATGGGAGAAGCAGATAACAGAAAGTCTCCAAGTGAGAGGAGAAGAATGGAAGAAATTAAAGGAGGAAGAGTGGTGGAAGAATAGTGGAAGATGGGGGCATTTTACTAAACTGACCAAGCCACAGGCTGGAAACAGTTGATGATGATGATGTGATGATTAAACTACCCTTAATTTAAGGTTTGGATATATAATTATTTTTTTTTATCTCCGGGGGAACCTTATTAAAAACCTAGGTACCAAGTTTTAGCCCGATTGGTAAAATGGTTTCGGCTCTAGACAAAGAGACAGACAGACAGACAGACAGACGGCATCGTGACAACAACTTTTTCGGTTTCAAGGGGTCATAAAACGTCGATATTTATCAAATTTTTTTTTTTTGACGATCACAATACTTCTTTATTCGATGGATTCGAGAGAAATTTTAAAAAAACGAGAGAGAGCCGGAAATAAGTTTCCTAAAAACTTGTGGACGCTCTTAGAAAACAGGAGATAAGTTCTCTTTTCCCAAGTTAACCTTCGATGGTAGGTAATCCTTCACACTTTGCGCGAGAAAAGCTATTTCTTCAACCTCGGGGAGTATAATACACAGAGTGGGAAGCGCAGACGGAGACCGGGTCCAATCGAGAGATCGCCAGCTTCCCTTTCTCTCTCAAACTTTTTTTCTTTTCCTCTCACAGTTTAACTCTCTTTCCTTCTTTCTCCATCAAGAGCAACTCCAGGGGCCGATGCATTATTAAGATAGGGTGAGAAATATGGGGGCAATTTTAGCTACGATAAGACGCTAATGGTTTCAACTTTGCACTCTATCGCCAGGGCCCTGAAATACGCATAAAATAATGGAAGGGAATAGAAGTTTTTTATACTCTCTCTATCCCTCTCTTTATATATATATATATACAATCCTACTCTTCTAGGGTAGGGATAGTGTTGGAAGCCATCTCACAGCTTTATCCCCCTGGCTACCATTTCACCCCACTTTCAACTCCTATACCTTCCGAGCCACCCTTCTCTCCTACCGATCTGACGTCTCTGTTTCTCGCTTCTACCTCCCTTCACTCTACCCCCTGTTCCTCCACTCCTCCCTTTCACACTCTCCAAGTCTTTTATAGAGTCATTTCAACATTTCGCTTTAGATACTTGGGTAAANTTTCGTTTCATCTTTGTATGTAGTTCTCCCTTTTATATTGTGATACTTTTAAAGATTGATATAGGAAAAAAACAACTAAAAATGTTGTAAGAACTTTTTTTTTTAATGTAACGATCTTTTCGTGTGTCGGCATTATTAGAATGGTTCAGTATTGTGCTTTCTACGTAAGTAAATGAATAAAATCGATTCTAATATTAATTTAACACGTTGGATTAAACATTAAACAAATATTTTTGATCACATATATTAATGATAGAAACATTATGTTTTAGCTACTCTATAAAGTTGAATGTTTCCAATGGTTCAATAAAATAATCACCAACTCCAGTGGCCGAATGGTCTATGGCATCACTTTATAGTTAAATAACCTACTGATGACGGGGATGTTGGGGCTCGAATCCTGGTTGGGTCTACTGATAATGTTTTTTCCTAAATGTTTTCCCACTCTCCCTCGATACAAATACGTGTAGATTACCTCTAGAATGCTTAATTCCTCATCCTTAGCCCATTAGAGTAATTGTCATATATGCGCTATATATATATGCGTATATGCATATAAGCGCTATAACCTGAGCAGTTAGTAAGACACTGTGATAATAATAATAATAATAATAATAATAATAATAGTAATAATAAAAAATAATAATTAATTAGTAAGAATAGTTAGAAAATATAAACTTTTTAGCTTTTGAAAAAGAACCTCAAGGGAAAGTCCTAAATTTTTCAAGTCACTCCTAAATGTTTTAATGAGTGTTTCGATTTTTTTTTCCAAGCACAAGCCTTTCACTTAAACTGGAATCACACGTTTGCCGAGAAACAAGCACAGAACAAAAACGGGTTCACGTGACGAGCTTTAGGCCAATCACAAGATTTCCGCCTCATCGGCGCGAGATGTTCTGCTAAAGTTCAACTCATCTCTACTTCGTTCGCCCTCCCCGAGATGTTAGGCGCAGGAGAACCAATCAAATCTCAGAACCAAACACCTAAAATCAGTGCGCATGCGCATTTGACAATGCATGTGCTGTACAGCCAGAAGCAGGCAGACAGCTTCGTTGGTCGTTGTTAGGAGATTTGAAAGAAAGCGTTAATGTAAAGCATGTGTATCAGTGTATTGGATTGTGTCACGACACAGCGTTATAATTTGAAAACATCTATCGGGAGAATGATCTAAAATATACTAGAAAATAAAATATGTTGATGCTCACCTGTTTTAAGTTATCGTTGCATTGGTTCATGGGTCAACATACAGCGTGTGTGTTGCTGCGTCACTCAAGCAGATTCTGTTCTGTTTTCGGTGAACGTGTGGGCTACGTGGTTGGTTACGCCCGTGTGTGTTTGCGCCCACTTAATATTCAATTTTTTTAATAATATTTATTTAAGAAAACATTTAATTTTTGTTTAATTTTTACCCCCGGTTTTACTAAATATTTTGTATGAGTTACATTTTTTTTTCCAGAGTTTTAATCTAACCTAAACTAACCTAGCCTAACCTAGCCTACCAACATTATTTCATACTAGTAGTTCTGAAACAAGACCGATAGAAAAAATAAACTTGATATACGCCCTCTTAATGACTTCCAGTTGCTAGAGAACTGGTACAAACCCAATAGAAGATCTAAAGGACTAGAACAAACCCAATAGAAGATCTAGAGGACTAGTACAAACCCAATAGAAGATCAAGAGGACTGGTACAGACCCAATAGAAGATCAAGAGAACTGGCACAGACTCAATAGAAGATCTAGAGGACTGGTACAGACCCATTAGAAGATCTAGAGGACTGGTACATACCCAATAGAAGATCAAGAGGACTGGTACAGACCCAATAGAAAATCAAGAGGACTGGTACAGACCCAATAGAAGATCAAGAGGACTGGTACAGACCCAATAGAAGATCAAGAGAACGGGTACAGAACTAATAGAAGATCAAGAGAACGGGTACAGACCCAATAGAAGATCAAGAGAACGGGTACAGACCCAATAGAAGATCAAGAGAACGGGTACAGACCTAATAGAAGATCAAGAGGACTGGTACAGACCCAATAGAAGATCTAGAGGTCTACTATCCCATACACCTCGCGATCATATAACTGGTACCAGCTAGCCTCTTCCGATAAGTGTGAAAAGGCTACGGTTTATTTTAGGCGGTCTCTAACGCTTTCGATTTTTCAAAAGGTGCTACCAACACGCCACCAACGTGTGAATCAAGCTCTTGCCTATTTCTAATCCATGCTGATAATCTCAATTTAAAATTGTAATGTAAAATAGAAATAATAATTTAGGTAGGTACTTAAGGTTTTATATCTGAAAATAAAAACTAAATGGGATAGAGGAAGTGGGAATATTCGTAGTTATATATTTACATACTAGAACAATTTCAGTAATTTGTGTTAATATTCTGGAAATTGAGTGCTATATTAGTATATTTGTCGTAAATATATTGAGAAAGCCCACCCTAGCACTGTAAGGAAGCCCTCGCATGTAGAGCGGTTGTATTGGTGTGTGTTCGTATACATAATTTGATAGAATCATAACCCAAAGGAGAGAGGGGAATATTGAATACATTAGCTGATCGCATGTCATACACGCGGTCTACTGCCAACTCGATCGACCCTACTAAATCCTCAAGGGGTTGGAGTAAGCGGGGGTAGGGGGTTGAATTCTCCATCCCCCACCCCCATTTCGAGAAACGCTCAGGAACAGCGAGTGATTCCAACACCCCCTCCCCCCCCCCTTCGTTAAATCTTGTCTCACGCCTCTGGAAGCTAAACGGATGATCAAAATAAGGGAATGGGTAAAACGGTTGAATGGAGTGGGGGGAATAAAATTGGATTGTGATTGCCACTGGGAAAGGCTATCTATGAGGGAGGGGGTGTTATGTTATAGGGAGCTAAGCCAGGAATACGAGGGAGAAAATAAATTGACAGTCAAATCATATCTTCCGGAGAAGATAAGGTTCTAATGGGGGGTAGAAGGACAACTCCATCAATAAAACTTTGAACTGTCCTACAATTGTATTTTTTTCAATAGTTGGGAATTGTGTTTTAAAGAAATTTATACTTTTAGAGAGGTATAAACTCTTTGTGAATTGAGGTATGATAAAACATCAAAATAATACATGTTTTCTCTATAATATATATAAAGTGTGTTACAATAACAAGAAGCCCATTTCGGTGACCACGTGGTCTAACGCGCTAGTCTCGTGTTGTATTAGACTGCTGAAGACGGGGAGATCAGGGTTCGATCCTGGTTAGGTGTACTGAGGGTGGTTTTACACTCTTCCTCCACGCAAATGTAGGTGCAATTTTTCTAAATTTAGGCCCTCCTAATCCCTAACCCATAAGTGTAATTACTACATAAGCGTATAACCCGAATGGGTAGTAAGAAGCAGTGCTTAAAAAAACCCACAAGAAACTCGTGTCGGTGTTTTTTAATCCCTGCGTCTTACTACCTGTTCAGTTTATACGCATATGTACTAATTACGCTGATGGTTTTAGGGATGAGTAAGATTATATTTAGAGGAAGTGTATTCAAATTTGCGGAGGGAGAGTGTAAAACTGTCTTTTAAAAACCGCCCTAATTACACCCGACCAAGATTAGAACCTCAATCTCCACGTCATCGGCAATCTAGTTTACTGCAAGAGTAGCGCTTGACCAAGAGGCCACCGAAACTGTTTGGGTAGTTAGTTAATTGATTATCTAGTTAAGAGACTAATACAAAATAAAAGTAGACTTCTGCAGTTACAGTATGTCCCCTATACATCTTTTGCCTTAAATAACCATTTTTACAGTGGCGTACAGCAAAATTACAACCAGGGTGGGCAGAAATTTTTAAAACGAACTTTATATTACCTCTCATTTGGACCTCATTTCACCAATAAATCAATTACTATACATAGACTTTGCTTTACATCTTTCACATTGAAATGTATGTTCATTGATTCCTGGGCAATGAGTGTTCTTCCGAATTATGAGAACAATTCATTAGTGGGACACATTTTAAACAAACTTTGCCTACACTGGTAATAAGACATTCACGACACGACCATTTATTTCCATATATATATATATATGAATGCTTACCTCTGAAAAGATGTATTGCTCTTAAACTGAAGCTTACATTCTAAAGAAACAAACATTCTTTCATCGCATTAAGTTCATAATGTAAACTATAGAATAAAGAGCCTCTCATTATTTGCAAAGGTAAAATAATACCTCTTTTATTTGAACTGTATTAATATAACCACATTATTTCATTTCTTTTAAGGCTGAGGATCCAAATTTAAACGTAACGTTTCTTTTATTCACCCTTAATTTTAGATACACATTTCCGGTTTTGGTGAGTTTTTAACTAATTAAAAAAAAAAAGTTTCCCCCTCTCTTCCACAGCATATTTTCTCCCCCAACCCCTCTCACTTCTTAAAAAAAAAACACATAAGAAAAGCA